>JAOPJI010072637.1:0-10343 GCA_027122695.1 Merluccius productus | reverse complement strand
TGTGTGTGTGTGTGTGTGTGTGTGTGTGTGCGTGTGTGTGTGTGTGTGTGTGTGTGTGTGTGTGTGTGTGTGTGTGTAGGTGCAGTAGAGGGAAAGCAAGTGATGGAGAGGACGGTGGGTAAACACTCTGACATCATGGAGTCCATCAGAGATCTGCAACAGAAGATCCACTCAAAGAGACAGAGGCTGCAGGTCAAAGGTCAAGAGGAGAGGATAGAAGTGGAGAAGAGGAGAGAGTGGTCGAAAAAGGAGGGAGAGATGGCTGAGGAGAAGGAGAGAAAGCAAGAGGCAGAGCAGACTGACAATCGCCATGTAGAGGACATGTCTGATTGGGTAAGGGTTGTTTTAGCACTTAGCTCCGCCCCCATCATGTGACCAGGTGAGTAAACAACATGGTGTGTTGCAGGTGGTGCACCCGAAGGAATCAGGCCACACCCCAGAACTGACCAGAGAGCATGATGGGAAAGAAGTGCCCATCAACCGGCAGAAGGCAGCCAATAGGACGCCTCTTCCAGAGGGGGGGAGCAGTGGGGAAGATGTTGAGCGGAAGACACCAGACCTGAGATGTTGGAAGGCGTCAGTGTGGCCAATATGAACTACACATGTGTCACCTCATGCTCTCTTTACTCTACAGGGGAATCCTTGTGTCCCGTAGTTCCGCTAACGTGATTTCCTGATGATAACTGGTGTATCTGCTATTGTTCTTCTTCGCCATTCATCTCCACTTTAAAAACTAGATTTATCTCTTGTTTAGAATTCTCTCTCTCTCTCCAGACAGGAGTCATCCTCCCTTTCCCAGGAAGGAGGCCACACCTCCTATTCCTCTTCTCAAACCATCAGCCTATCCTGCTCTCCACTGGAACCCCAGAGGCGGGTCCTCGCCATCCTCAACCAATCTCGGCCCAGCTCTCACCTCAAGGCTCCTCCCCCGCCCTGTCTGATTGGTCCATGTCTCCCAGACATCCAATGGGAGGTTGGGATGGGGCAGGGGATGCTGGCAGGCTCTGATGACTTCAATATGACCACACAGGTGAGATTATCACCTGGTTTTAGAGGGCTATAGATATGGAACAAATTCATTTGTATAATATATATATAACAAGTGTGGCCATATAGACAAAGTGTAGTCTGGCGCACCCTTTAGTCCACGATACTGAACTCTATAGCTAATCATGGCTCTGGTCAATCAACCCCATTTCGTAAGCCAATGAGGAAGCTCAAGCGGCTGGACATTTGGAGAGTATTTTAGTCCAGTTTTTGAGTAAGCCATCAGGGAAGCAGATTAGTTTGAGTATGTTCTGGTGTTGTGTATGTTCTGTCTTTGATTAAAGATTGATATGTAATTAGTCATAGTTTCAGTTTGACCTTTTCCTTTCCTTGACTTCATCCGTCCCAGGATCACCAGGAACAGGAAGTGATGTCAGAGGAGTCTCTGTCCAATGACGATTACGAGTGTGTGTCCCCAGACGACATCTCCCTGCCCCCACTGTCAGAGACTCCAGAGTCTAACTTAGTGTTGTCAGACGGAGATGACACCGCTTGCTGCAGCTCACACAGCGCCCACTACAACCAGTACAGCTCCCAGCACCACCAGTACTGCTCCCACAGCACCCAGTACAACAAGTACAGCTCCCAGTCCAGCCACCAGGACAACAACCAGTACAGCTCCCAGTGCAGCCACCAGTACAACAACCAGTACCACATGGAGACAGAAGTTGGTACTGGTTTAGTGTTGGACATGAAGAGTTGTCCAACTGGTGGCACAGCTCTACAGTGCAGAGCAAGGTCAGTGTACCTCTTAAGAAGTAGGACATGGGAACATGAGAACATAGGAAGGGACATGAGGACGTAGGGAACATGAGGACATAGGAAACATGAAGACATGAAACATGATGACAGAGAATTAGAGGACATAGGAAACATAGGTAACATGAAGATATAGGGAATGGGAGGACATAGGGAACATGAGGACATGGGGAATTGGAGGACATAGGAAACATAGGTAACATGAGGATATAGGGAATGGGAAGACATGGGAAACATGAGGACATAGGGAACATGAGGACATAATGAATGTTTGTTATTGTCATCCAATACGACTAAACACAGTTGACAGCCTAAGGGTGCTTTCACACCTACTTTGTTTGGAGCATTTGTTTCGAACCATGGAGCATTTCACTCCCAGGGTTTGTTTGGGCATGATCGCAGCAATTGGACTTGGGTGTAGACCAAAATGAGCGGACTGAGACCACCACTAGGCCCTAGCGGAGGTTAGCACTAGGTTAACCACTTGTGGGGAGTGTAGAATTCCACAATGCAAGACCTCTCTTGGCCAATCATCTTTCACTTTTATGGCCATGAAACAATGGAATAATCTTCCGACAGAACTAATAACACCTTTTCAAACTTTCTCCCGTCTTATAAAACATTGGATACTCACACAGCAAACTTGCACACATTTGTAAATTAGTGTAGTTGGATGTGGGTATAATTGTGTTTGTATACTCTTATTGACTACCATACTCTTTTAATGTGTTATTTTCTTACTATTTTATTATTTTACTTGCCTGCCCAGGGACTACGGACGGAAAATAGCAATTTGCTAAAACTTGGTACATTACACCTCCTTGTTATTGTCCCTGTTCAAATGAAGAAATTCAAATTCAAATGCATTGATATTACTTATATTGTGTATCCAGATACAGCTTCGATATATATTTATCTTCTGTAGTTTATTTTACTTTTTATATCTTTTACTTTTGACTACTGTTCTGTACTTTCTGCTGTGACACCGTCATTTCCTGTCTGGGAATAATAAAGTACTATCTTATCTTATTTTGCACACACCCTCCAGCTCCCTGGAGATGAAGGGGACACCAGTAGCCGACCAACGCCAGGACGCTGGCTCATCCCTGGGCTGCTCGCAACACCCCCCCCCTTCTGCGTCCAGGATCCTCCAGCACAACGAGGAACCAGGGCAGCTCAGTGGCCTCTTTCAGGTCCTCTGTGATAACCATGGAACAAGACCTGGCTGTTGTTTGTCTCAAGACCGTACTGTTCACAGTTCTACCTTCCCACAGAGTACTACTATACAGAGTACTACCTTTCCACGTAGTAGTAGTACTACTATACAGAGCACTGCTCTGCAGAGTAGAGTAGGAGTCAGCCATGAAACCGTGTGCCATGACATTGAAGAATTCCATGAATGTCCAGTCACTGTTTTCCAGGGCTCAGTCTCTGCTGTAAGACAGCAGATGTTCTCCAGCAGCCCCCTGCCTCAGCAGGCCCTAGAAGAGCCCTCGTCCTGGGCAGACACTCTATGGGCTCCAGAGCCTCTGCAACTACCAACTCCAGACCAGAACCAAGATGTTTATCGATCCCTGACTGTCGGGGAGGCCATCTGTCTTGGCCCATTGAACCTTGACACTCAATATAGCCTTGACACGCAAGCCAGCCATGACACCCAAGACAGCTATGACACCGAAGGAAGCTTTGACACCCCAGACAGCCTTGAGTCCCAAGGCAGCCATGACACCCAAGTCTGCCATGACACCCAAGGCAGCCTTGACACTGAATACAGCCCTGACACCCAAGCCAGCCATGACACCCACGACAGATATGATGCCCATGACACCCCAGTGTACCCTGGCACACAATGCAGCACTAACAGCCAAGACAGCTATGACACCGAAGGAAGCTTTGACAGCCCAGACAGCCTTGAGTCCCAAGGCAGCCATGACACTCAATACAGCCTTGACACCCAGGACAGCCTTGCCAACCAAGGCAGCCTTGACCCTCAATACAGCCATGACACCAAAGACAACTATGACACTCAATACAACCCAGAAACCCAGGACAGCCTTGACACCCAAGACAGCTATGACACCCAAGACAGCTATGACACCCCAGGGTGCCATGACACACAATACAGCCATGGCACACAATACAGCCATGAGACCCAAGATGGGAGTAGTATGTGCAGGAGCTCCAGGTCTACAGCCTCTGAGGTTTCCTGGCCAACTGAAGGTCTACAATCCTGCAGTGTCCTCTCTCACCACTATATTGACACCAAGGTCAGTCATGACACCCAGTACAGCCATGACACCCAAGTCTACCACGATTCCCAGGGCAGACAAGACAGCCTTCACAACCAAGACAACCATACCCAAGGCACCCAAAACAGCTATGACAACCCAGTTTGTCATGACACACAATACAGCGATGACACCCATGGCAGCTATGACACCCAAGGAAGCTTTGACATCCATGACTCCCAGGAATCCCCAGTCACTCTTTTCCAGAGCTCAGTCTCTTCAATTAGCCAGAAGGTAAAGTCCAGCAGCTCCCTGCCCCAGCAGGCCCTAGACAAGCCCTCGTCTAGAGCCTCTTCCTGGACAGACACTCTGTCTACGTTCCCTTTACGGGCTCCAGAGCCTCCACAAATACCAACTCCAGACCAGGATCGAGATATTTATCGATCCATTACTGTCCAGGAGGCCATCTGTCTTGTCCCATTGATGAGTGAAAGCCATGACAATCAAGTCTGCAATGACACCCAAGGCAGCTTTGACACTCATTACAGCCTTGACACCCAAGTCAGCCATGACACCCAAAACAGCTATGACACCCATAACACCCCAGTGTACCCTGGCACGCAATGCCACGAGAACACCCAAGACAGCTATGACACTGAAGGAAGCTTTGGCAGCCAAGACAGCCTTGAGACCCAAAGCAGCCATGACACAAAATACAGCCTTGACATCCAATACAGGAGGAGTATGAGTAGGAGCTCCAGGTCTACAGTCACTAAGGTTTCCCAGCCAACTGACAGCCATGGTGACACGAAAGTCAACCATGACACCCAGTACAACCATGACACCCAGGACAGCCTTGCCAACCAAGGCAGCCTTGACCCTCAATACAGCCATGACACCCAAGACAGCTATGACACTCCATACATCCCTGAAACCCAGGACAGCCTTGACACCCAAGACATCTATGACACCCCAGTGTGCCATGACACACAATACAGCCGTAACACCCAAGGCAGCCATGAGACCCAAGAAGGGAGGAGTATGTGCAGGAGCTCCAAGTCTACAGCCTCTGAGGTTTCCTGGCCAACCGAAGGTCTACAACCCTGCAGTGTCCTCTCTCACCGTTATGATGACACCCAGGTCAGCCATGACACCCAGGTCAGCCATGACACCCAGTACAGCCATGACACCCAAGTCTACTACGATTCACAGGGCAGACAAGACAGCCTTCACAACCAAGACAGCCATACCCAAGGCAGCCATGACACCCAAAACAGCTATGACATCCCAGTGTGCCATGAGACACAATACAGTGATGACAACCATGACACCCAAGGAAGCTTTGACAGCCATGACACCCAGGAATGCCATAAATCCCCAGTCACTCTTTTCCAGAGCTCAGTCTCTTCAGTTAGCCAGAAGATAAACTCCCAATGCAGCTCCTTGCCCCAGCAGTCCCTAGACGAGCACTCGTCCTGGGCAGACACTCTGTCACAGCTCCCTTTCCAGGCTTCAGAGCCTCACCACCTACCAACTACAGACCAAGACACCCCAGTGTGCCATGACACACAATACAGTGATGACACCCATGATAGCTATGACACCCAAGGAAGCTTTGACAGCCTTGAGACCCAAGGCAGCCAAGATTGCCATGAATCTACAGTCACTCTTTTCCAGAGCTCACTCTCTGCAGTTAGCCAAAAGATAAACTCCAGCAACTCCTTGCCCCAGCAGGCCCTAGATGAACACTCATCCTTGGCAGACACTCTGTCTCAGCGCCCTCTCCAGGCTTCAGAGCCTCCCCACCTACCAACTCCAAACCACGACCAACATGTATGTCGACCCCTGTTTGTCCATGAGGCCATCAGTCTCATCCCAGTGATAAGTGAAAACAATGACACCAAAGTCTGCCACGACACCCCAGTGTGCCATGACACACATTACAGGGTTGACACCCAAAGAATCTTTGACAGCCATGACACCAAAGACAGCATTGAGACCCATCAGACAAGAGAGAGACAAGACAGGAGTAGTTTGAGTAGGAGCTCTACAGCCACTGAGGTTTCCTGGCCAACTGAAGGTCTACAGCCCTACGATGTCCTCTCACACCTCCATGATGAAACCCAAGTTAGCCATGACACCCAAGTCAGCAATGACACTCAGGAAAGCTGTGACACCCACTACAGCCAAGACAACCAAGTGTGCCAGGGCACACAATGCAGCAATGACACCAAAATAAGCTTTGACATCCCAGACAGCCTTGAGATCCAAGGTAGCCATGACACTCAATACACCCTTGACACCCAAGGAATCTTTGACAGCCATGACAGCATTATGACCCAAGGCAGGAGCTCCAGGTCTACAGACTCTGAGGTTTTCTGGCCAACTGAAGGTCTACAATCCTACAGTGTCCTCTCTCAGTGCCATGATGACACTCAATACAGCTATAACACCCAAGAAAGCTATGACACCCCAGTGTACCATGACACCCAAGAATGCCATGAATCCCAAGTCACTCTTTTCCAGAGCTCAGTCTCTGCTGTTAGCCAGCAGATGATCTTCAGCAGCTCCCTGCCCCAGCAGGCCCTAGATGAGCCCTTATCAGACTGGGCAGATGCTCTGTCTCAGCTCCATCTCCAGGCTCCAGAGCCTCCCCACCTACCAACTCCAGACAAGGAACCAGATGTGTGTCGACCCTTGACTGTCCAGGAGGCCATCTGTCACTTCACAGCGATAAGTGAAAGCCATGAAAGCCAAGTCTGCCACGACACCCCAGTGTGCCATGACACACAATACAGGGTTGACATCCAAGGAAACTTTGACAGCCATGACACCCAAGGCAGCATTGAGACCCAAGACAGGAGAAGTATGAGTAGGAGCTGGACGTCTACAGCCACTGAGGTTTCCTGGCCAACTGAAGGTCTACAATCCTGCAGTGTCCTCTCACACCTCCATGATGAAACCCAAATCAGCAATTATACTCAGGAAAGCCATGACAGCCAAGACAACCCAGTGTGCCATGACACCAAGGACAGCCATGACAGCCATGACACCCAAGTCTGCCACGACACCCAAGTCTGCCATGATACCCAAGGCATCTATGACACACAAGACGGACATGACACTCAATACAGCCTTGGCATGCAAGGCAGCCATGAAACCCAAGGCAGCCATGAATCCCCAATCACTCTCCTCCAGAGCTCAGTCTCTGCTGTTAGCCAGCAGATTATCTCCAACAGCTCCCTGCCCCAGCAGGCCCTAGATGAGCCCTCGTCCTGGGCAGTCACTCTGTCTCAGCTCCCTCTCCAGGCTCCAGAGGCTCCCCATCTACCAACTCCAGATCAGGACCCAGATGTGAGTCGACCCCTGTCTGTCTGGGAGGCCATTTGTCCCATCCCAGGGATAAGTGAATGCCATGAAACCCAAGACTGCCACGATTCCCAAGACAGCTATGACACATCGATCTTTGACAGTCATGACACGCAAGAGAGCCTTGAGACCCAAAATAGGATGAGTATGTGTTGGAGCACAAGGTCTACAGCCGCTAAGGTCTCCCAGCCAACTGAAGGTCTACAACCCTGCAGTTTCCTCCCTCACCACCATGATGATAACCAAGGCAGCCATGACATACAATACAGCCATGATGAAGTCAGCCATGATGCCCAAGTCAGCCATGACACCCAATACAGCCATGACACCCAAGTTTACCACGATACACAGGGCAGCCAAGACAGCCTTGACAAGCAAGACAGCCATTACACCCAGGACAGCTATGACACCCCAGTGTGCCATGACACACAATACAGTGATGACACACTAGGTAGCTATGACACCCAAGGAAGCTTTGAGACCCAAGGCAGCCATGGCACCCAAGATTGCCATGAATCCCCAATCACTCTTTTCCAGAGCTCAGTCTCTGGTGTTGGCCAACAGATGATTTCCAGCAGCCCCCTGCCCCATCAGGCCCTAGATGAGCCCTCATCCTGGGCAGACGCTCTGTCTCAGCTCCCTCTCCAGGCACCAGAGCCTTCCCACCTACCAACTCTAGACCAGGACCCAGATATGTGTCGACCCCTGTCTGTCCGGGAGGCCATCTGTCTCATCCCAGTGATACAGGGGCCTCCTTTGCCTCATCCCGAGCCCCCAGCAGAGAGGCTCCTCCAGGGAAAGAGCTCTAAGGCTGGCCTTCCTGGTGTCAGCAGGCCCCTGTCTAAAGCCGGCTTAATGGAGAACTCTGAACTCACCCTGGAGCTGGAGGTGTCTGGACATGAGACCACCCTCACCTGGTGGGTAGTCTACAACCAGCCACACCACCCTATATAGTACAACATATAGCAACATATAACTACATCACCCCATATAGTACTACACCTAATACTGCATATGACGCTGCCTCTAATTCTTTAATAACTGACTGAGAGAAACAGCTATTTTAACTTCACCCAAACAAATGCATATGTTTTATCTATGCAAAGGGCTAGAGATTACAGCTGCATAAACACATCATCACATAGCTGACAGAAATGTTTCATAACAAGTTCAACATGTCATGTCTTTCTAACGTGTGTGTAATTTGCAATATCAGCAACACATGAGTTTTGTTCCAACAGGCTTTCTTTGTTTCAGTACTTTAACCCAACAGAGTTAATGCTTACATCGGAGTCTGGCTGTAGCTGTAATCAGTCCACCAATAATTTCAGGCCTTTAGTTATTCAACAGCTCAGCGTGGTTAGGTTAGCATTTTAACATGTTTCTGCAGACTAGCGTAGTTTATCAGGTTAGCATATTTCAAGATGTTAGCATGTTTCAGCAGAGTAGCATGTCTCGGTTGGCTAGGATGTTTCAGGAGGCTAGCGTGTTTCAGGATTTTAGCATGTTTTAGAAGGTTAGTGTGTCCCATCAGGCCAATGTGTCTCAACAGGGTAGCATGGTTCGCCATGTTAGCATAGTTCACCAGGTTAGCATGTTTCACCAGGTTAGTATTGTTCAGTAAGCACCACTGCACAGAGCACCATGCACAGAGCATGGTGCAGCAGCAAGGGTGTGGCTTCAGGGCTCTGATGAGTGTGGACTGACTCGAGCATGTCTTCACCTACATTCGCAGCTGCCCTTTTCAGGCACATTACAACCAAACTGAAGCAAACAACCTTCATACTCCACCGGGAGCGTTTCAGAAGTGGAGCATTTTGCCTGCCCGATTTACTCACATTTTCTTTATTATACTGGACACTGTTCCAAACCGGCATGTTCAGAGATCTGGATTTGCATGTTTATTTGTTTTACAACCTAGGCAACAGCTTTTCTGCATTTTCCTGTTTCTCTCCTGATGTGAAGGCGTAATTTCTTCTCCCAAGCGCAGCCTTGGTGCTTGATGACGACGCCGGTCTGGTCTATCTCTGCTAAGTGTATGGAGGTGCTATGCTATAGTGCTAGACGCTGTATATAGATGCTAGGCTTTACTGATTATTTGCAAAGTGTATGGATGTGCTAAGGTATGCTGTTAGCTCTGCTGAGTGTATGGAGGTGCTAGGCTATGCTGCTAGCTCTGCTAAGTGTATGGAGGTGCTAGGAAGCTTTACTGCTAGATATTAGCTGTGTTTGGATACTAGGCTATACTGCTAGCTCTGCTAACTATATGGAGATGCTAGGCTATACTGCTAGCTCTGCTAAGTGTATGGACATATTATGAAGATGAATTAGCCACTGAGATCCTAATCGAATAAAGAAAAAACATTTGCTTTGTAGGCTATTATGAGAATGAAATTACATTTTCCCATTAACTTTGTGAATGGTGACCGGTCTTTTTGCATCCAACCACCGCAAGCCACCTATAGGCCGTTAGAGGAACAACATGTTAGTCGCATCCGCCAGGGCTTCACAAACAGACCGTCATGGCTGCCACTTGTATGCTATCTGTATTTAGATGCTATACTGCTAGCTCTGCTAAGTGTATGGAGATGCTAGGCTGTGCTGATGGCTGTCATCGTCGCTTCAGGTTGACAGAAGGCCAGCCGCTGAGCTCAGAGGACAACAACCCCTCTGGTCTGGAACAGGTCCAGACCTCCGACCAGCGCGCCACCCTGCACTCTGCTGCCACGCTGCAGGCCACACACGACAAACACAGAATTGAAAAGTGGTTGGTTGGTGAGGTATATGACATCATCAGCCTGGACTGGAACACCTGGTTTGGGACACTTTGTGTGTTATTGTGGCTGTTGTACCTGGTGCTACTCTAAACACACACACACACACACACACACACACACACACACACACACACACACACACACACACACACACACACACACA
>JAOPJI010072592.1:0-10349 GCA_027122695.1 Merluccius productus | reverse complement strand
TTGGTGTGGAAATTGATTTTGTTGCTTTCAGTCCTGTGAACACTCCGAAGCACCTCGAGT
Organism: Merluccius productus; assembly: GCA_027122695.1. NCBI lineage: Eukaryota > Metazoa > Chordata > Actinopteri > Gadiformes > Merlucciidae > Merluccius > Merluccius productus. The sequence goes on along the minus strand of JAOPJI010072592.1, from coordinate 10,289 downwards.
GTGTCACAATATATATACTGTACATACAAACACCACAGAACCCTTTAAATACATCCGTAACATTATATTCTGTTTTGATTTTAAGTTATTAGTTTAAGTACATTTTTGTTTTTACTTCACACTTGCTTTGGCAATGTAAAACATTTGTTTCCCATGCTAATAAAGCCCCTTCGAATTGAATTGGATTGAATTGAGAGAGACAGAGACAGAGAGAGAGACCGAGACAGAGAGAGAGAGACCGAGACAGAGACCGAGACAGAGACAGAGACAGAGAGAGAGACAGAGACAGAGAGAGAGAGAAAGAGAAAATTAGATGAATGAAATAACAAAGTCTACCACCTCAGCCCCAGTTGTTTTTTCTCTCCATATTTGGAAAGTTATTTTGCATCTTTAAGGGCTCTGTTACTGTGTGTGTGTGTGTGTGTGTGTGTGTGTGTGTCTTATATGTGGTGATTCTAGGTCACCATGCCACTAGGACTACCTGACTTGAAGGCACATGACCCCCTCCCACCCTCCTTCCCAACACCTAACCTTTGACCTATGACCTCCAGTAGTAGGCGATTCCTCACTTCATCTTCAAACTGCTAGTTTTAGCTTAATGTATGATTGCTTTTTGACATACATTTTTTCATGAATGTTTAGTGGGATTTAAAGTTGAATTCCCCCAGGAATCCCTCCAATTCTGCCCACCCTGCAGCACCTTTGCCTTTTAAACCACAAAACGAGCCGAGTCTGCATCAGACCACCGGGATATTATTGAAATATCTCTGACTTATTACATTTCCTCCGGGGCTGGGCACAGGATCACTTTCACCTTGTCAGAGGAGCGAGAGAGAGGCTGCAAGAATCTGAGAAATCCCTCTCTGTCTCTCTGCTTATCTCCCCCCTCCATCTGCACCCCGGGCCCAGGCAGGGAGAGAGGAGCGCACGACAGGTTTTAAAGTACAGCTACGACAAAACAGTTTCCCAGAGTCGAGAGTGTAGCCCGGGGGAGAGGTTCACACTGTGGCAACGCACCGAGGGTTTATAAAGGAACAACAACACACAAAACACATACGGGGGGGGGGGGGACAAGAGGGGACTTGCAACGGTGGCTCACAGCTACAAAAAGAGATCTTACTTTCAACTTGTGGAAATACCTACATGATGAATCATAGTGAATTCACTTCCAGAGGCAAATCCTGTGTGTGTGTGTGTCTGTGTCTGTGTGCGTGAGTATGTTTCTGCGTATCTGTGTGTGTGTGTGTGTGTGTGTGTGTGTGTGTGTATGCATGCGTCATATTTTTTTGTCTTTGTGTGTGTGTGTGTGTGTGTGTGTGTGCGACTGTGTGTGTGTGTGTGTGTATGCATGCGTCATAGTTTTTTGTCTTTGTGTGTGTGTGTGTGTGTGTGTGTGCGACTGTGTGTGTACAGCTGTGTGTTTTCTTAACCGGCGGCACCTTGGTAAAGCAACTCTCTCTAGATTAGATTAATTCCTGCCAATCACAGAAAACTGACTCAAAGCCAATCACAGCAGCCTGACCCAACTATCATGTAGCAATAAATAAATACATAAAAACCTGCCTGTAGGGACCAGAGAGAAAGAGAGGGAGAGGGGGAGGGATTCACAGGGAGAGGGAGAGATAGAAGGAGGGGAGAGAAAGAGATAGATGGAAAGAGAGATTGGGGAGATAAAGAGTAAGAGAGGGGGGGAGAAATAAAGAGAGAGAGAGACAGACAGAGAGACAGAGAGAGTAAGAGAAGGGGGGACAAAGAAAGAGAGAGAGGGAGATAGGGGGAGAGAAAGCGAAAGAATGAGAGGGAGGGGGGACACACAGAGAGAGAGAGAGAGAGAGAGAGAGTGAGACAGAGAGAGAGAGAGAGAGAGAGAGGCGGGGGGGAGAGAAAGCGAAATAATGAGAGGGAGGGGGGGACACAGAGAGATACAGAGAGAGGGAGGGAAAGCGAAAGAAAGAGAGGGAGAAAGAGCGGGAGGAGTGATTGAGAAAGGATGGTATTGTTCCTGTGGAGCAGCCGTGACACAGGTATTCTGCTCCATAAGGGAGAGCATTGTTTGCTGCGAACACGTACTGGCACCTCCCGCACCGGGAGGAGGAGAAACCACGGGCACCTGTTCTGACGAGGGCCTCGCTATGTGCCCTTAGGAAACATCTGGCACCCTGACAAGTCCCATGTTTCTGGAAAGCGACGTTGATGTTCGCTGACATAAGTGTTGGGAATGTGAAGGCCGCGTGCCAGTTGGGTTTTTTAAACTTCATAGCTGCTGTTCATGCTCTATCACTGGTGGCCATACTGTGTATAAAAACAGGATTTGTGTGTTTTGATATACAGTGTTCAGGTACTCACTACTCAACATGTGTGTTCAGTTGGTAACTTACATTTTATAGTTGTATAAACCTTAAAACTGCTACTTAATTACTTGTAGCTCAATTCAATGTAAGTCACTTGAGATAAAAGCATCCGCAAAATGACTGAATAGTATTTAAGAAGACCCCAAACTAAGAATTAACAGGAGATCTGACTTTACGTCCATAGACAAGCCCTTCCTGCAACACAATATCCAAACAAACCCCCCTAAATAAACATTAAACTATACCCCCCCCCCCCGCTGTTACACAGCGACTCAGCAGCAAAGTGACAGTTGAAACCATATGAGGGAGTGAGTACATACACGGTGAGGATTTACCGCTCCCTGTAGCCCATCTCCTACTGGTACATCGGGACCCCCGGTTGCCAGTGTTTCCATTAATGCGCGCCATTCATCCCGGCTCTCTCCACAGGAGCCCGGGGGAAAAGGCAGTTACAGTGGCATTGATTCATCCACTCTGGGGCCTCTGCAGAGAAAGGCCTCGAGGTCCTCGGAGAGCCCGCGAGCCGTGATTTAATTACGGGCAGCGGAGAGATGAAGTCGTCTCCATGGGCTGGGCTGACAGCGTCCATTCTTCTTGTGAATAGCAAAGAAGGCCCCGACACTAAAGTGTGTTCCTGATCGCTGAGGAGCTGATATGGCGGGAGTGTTTTAGTTAGGGGTAAGGGGTAAGGGGGTGTGTGACTGATCTTAAGTCTTAAAGGGACCCTATTTTACTATGTGAGTGTGATTAGCCATTACAAGCCATTTCAAAATTGAGATGTCACTCCCCTCTAGTGACATCACAAGTGGGAGTGTACACCCAGATGTACGGTGACTAGATTAGTCTACTAATCTACCCAGTGGACTGTACCAGCTGGTAGGCTTATCTATCCATCATACATCTGGGTGGACACTCCCACTTGTGATGTCACACCTGGTGGTAAAATAGAGGCCCTTTGAAGATGCAGCCCTCTTGGTCGATTTGGACTGCTGCCGGCATCGCCCTCTCTTCAATGGTACCATTTACTGTTGAAGTCATTTAGTCATTTAGACACCTTCATCCAAAGTGACTTACAGAGAGTTCAGATACACTAGTGCAGTGCCCTTTCAAAACGTGCATGTTCGTAATGGGCCTCCAGTATCGCTGCTTGCAGGTTTCTCGAGAACTGCTCATCCAAAGAACTTCGCACTTGATACTGCGCCTCCTTGGGTCCTCAGCAATACACCTGCCTGTGAAATCGATTGGCTGAACAGTCGTCGAGAAAATTGAAGGACAGACATACAGAGACTCCTCTAGATAGAGGGAGATGATGTCATTATGGTGTGTGGGGGAGGGGGGGGGGGGTAGGATAGTGTTGTGGCTAGGGTGTATAACTCCCAGCTGAAGGGTACTGGGTTCAAAGCCTACAGGCTAGGCTGCATACATTGGGAATCTAACACCTTAGTCACTACACCACCCTGTATCCGACCTCCTGATAGGCTGAACGTCTAGTTTGAAGAGGGTGTCAAGGATAACACAAAGGACCCCTTACTGGGTAGCTCCTGCCTGTTGCTGAATCCTGCCTCTCGACAACCACGCTCTTCCCATGGAAAAATAAATACACAGGAGTCCTGACATCTTCCAGAACCTGACCTCTGAGAAGCACAGCCTCGGGGACAGGAGAGAGAGAGAGCCGAGGCTGAGCCCCTCCTCACTCATCGGTGAGACAGTAACCAGGGTTTATTGTATAAACACAACCCCAGTCACGCCAGATACCACACATCAACACACCAGAGGCCGCATACCACCGCCTTGTCTCTCAAGTGATTTCACCTCCAGCGAGCGCTCGGCCAGCTCCCGCCAGAGTTTGTGTCTTTCGCGAGGCACTTTGTCTCGCCTCTTTACGAGCAGGACAGAACAGGACCACACACACACACACACACAGGTTCAGCTGATTGTGTTCCGGTGGTTGCCATGGTGTGTGTTATTTCAAACGGCGGTCTGAGAGGATATAAGATGGCTCCTGTTGTCTAACGCTAATGAATAGACGCCCTTGGTCTTTTTTAGTTCTTTTAGACAGTCTTTGTAGTTCACCCCCCCCCCCCCCGCTTGGGAAAGGCTGTCCTCTTGTTTGAACTCATCTCTAGGCTGGGAGCAAATCCAGGTTTAATGCCAGTGCTTTGGTCAAGGGCAGCGGCAAAAGTATTCATTTGTATTCAACAAGCATTGTGTTGTGGGAGGACATACCAAACAAAACACTCTTATCTCCAGCCTGAGAAACAGTAGCACTCTGTCATTGTTGCTCTGGTAGCCATTTACTCTCGCTTTGGCTAATGACATCACATTTGTAATTACAGCAGAAATCATTATGGCCGTGTACAGACAACAGGGATGAGAGCGCTAACAGATTTAGCTTCTCATTAGGTATTCAGAGGGACAGGATTAAAATGAAAGATTAAGTGTCTGAATGAAGCCAAGCATGTACATTTCTGCTAAGCCCCATCACAGACGCAAAACACAGACTTAATATCACAACTTGTGAGGAATCGCAGAGGTCAGGCTTTGCTTTCCTTGGTTGGACCAGGTACTAAATTCACTTGACTTTAACGACTACACATGCCGCCTGCCAGGCCCTAGCTGTGTGGTCATGAATAACACCCCATGATTTGGGGCGGTGTTTTATGGGTATTACATAACTAAACTACTGTGCACTTATTATGAGATTTCGTCTTTGCTAAGAAATAGTGAATTACAGTATGGATTGTACGTGGGTGAATCTACACCACATACAGGCCTCTTGCCAGGCGGATCCAACCCATGAACGTCACCACACCACTCACTGGCTGGTTTTGTTCTGGTGAAGTTGTAAATGGCCATTGTGTTTTGTACTTCCTTTGGTTTGCTTTGTGGCTTGTGTTTGTTTTACAACCATGCTATACAACTATCCATTTTCACCACAAGCGTTGCACCGCCTAAACTTTGGGGACCCAACTATTCAAGAAGCATAATTACATTGTTGTCGTATCTCAGGATTTCTGCACTGTGTGTTATGCTGCCGCAACGCAGAATCATTTTGGTATTTTTCCTCAGGAAGCTCGTCGCCGGCCACTCTTGAAGCTAACGCAGGATGTCTGTCCAGCCAGGAGACTCCAGGACTTGTCCTTGTGGGGTTGGACTAATGGAGCCTCCTGGGTTGGTTAATTAAAGCGAAGCTATTTGTTGTTTTTGTGCCGCAAGGTCAGTCTGTCCAGAAAAGAACATTTTTCTACATAAACTAGAAGTATAATGCCTGTTTAGTATTAATTAGTACCTAATTAAACCAAGGCACAAACTCCCCTTTCCCTTGCAGAAAGCAATGAGAGAGAAAGAGAGGCAGCTACAAAAGGAGAAAGGAGATAACATATTTGCATAAAGCCAGCAAGTTATTCAACAAGCGCCTACAAGACCGGTCTCAGGTTCATCGTGTCCTCTTCCCAGAGGCCTGAAGGATTTCTGCTAATCTATTATATCATTAGTATCAGGTCTACCAGTGTCATGTGAATGAGTTCTTTCGTGATGACAATAAGGTTTTCAAAATGAGCAGCCTGGGGAAATTCCACGCTCCAGTAATATCACAGCAAATTGCGAGTTAACAGCGATCTGCAGGATTTAAATAAATAAACGTGCAGTGGGTTTCGTATAGGTTGGGAAATGGTGCCAACAAGCTGAGCAAGCAAAACAGTCTATTCTCCTCAGTGTGTTTAATTAAACTGTTGACGAGAAGTTAGATTAGCACATGAGCGTTAGAATATGTTAAATGGTATGGTAATGGTAGGAACCTTCTGAGTGTTGCATCTGGAACGGCAGAGATTGAAACATTGGCATTAAACCCAGGCCAACATTTTCAGACTTTAAAACAAACATCAAGGACTTGACAGAGACGTTTTGCACTGACCGAACCCACACATGACTGATGAACATCAACCGACAATAACATAGAAGATAATAGTAATTAATAGAATAGTTAAATAGGATTAGGCCTTTTAGGATTATGTGGTGGGCTTTTGTTTCTAGCAATAAAAAGACATGGGGACAGTGGGAAAACATGAAACGGATTATAAATAAAAGAGCACATCGATTTCTACTCCGGTGGCAGTTTGGTAAACATTTCTCACACGTGTTTGAATTCCAGGTTGGCTTTTGTATAATTAAAGGCACGTACCTCTCGGCCATAATTAGAAACACGGGGCTGGAAACAGATAAAAAGAGCGGTGCAGTGGTCTGTCTTCACAGCAGCTCAGCATAATGTAATAAAAACAGTTGAAATTAAAAACTAACAAACTGACAGGTGCTCTCTGGGCCGTTTGCTCATGAGCTGAAAATACAACATTTCCTCTGAGAGTTGGAGGGGTTTTTATCTATTGGAACCATGTGTGTGTGTATGTGTGTGGAGGGTCTGTTTCTTATTATATGTAATGGCTGCCAGTGTGAACTTGGCTGCGGTTACTCACTCTAGTGGCGGTTGGAAGAATTCCCCCTGGATGGTTGGACAACATGGCCCTGGGAGGCCCGTTGGATCGACACTAGCTGGGGTACAGCGTTCTGCCGTACAGCAGCAGCCCAGCAACTATTTGCTGAAGCTTAATACTCTCACACACAAGCTACCATTCCTGACAATGTCCAGGTTTTCAGAAGGCCGCTATTAATGTCGGCCCATATAATGCTTTGCAAAATGGATTTAGCTATAAATGACAAATTTAAAAAAAAAGACATATTGGCCACTATGTTTGAACTTGTGTCGTTCATGTTGTGTTTTGCCCAAGTGCTTTGTTAGAATATCCACATGAACAACAAGGTGTCACATGAATGTGGTGATCCCAGGTACTGCTATATAAGTTGCTATATTTGGGCAGGCGTAAATTCTCCAAAAAGAGTCGGTAGTTAGGAGGTTAACTCCCTCTCACTCTGGAGGAGGTGGAGGACGAAGGGGTAGCGCAGACATTCCATGCCCACAGAAGGTTTGCAGGACGTGGGATGACTGCAGGGCCAAGGTCTCCACAACCTCCGGGCCAACGCAAGGGAGGACCAGCAGCTAGGGTGCAAAATGTACTTTTTTGTCCACAGGCCAAATAGCTAGTGTGAATGTTCAAATTTTATCAGCCACTCAATAGATTACTGTTTTTTTATTTCTGTTTTTTGGCTGGTGAGTGAAAGCAAATGTACCAGCCACTTGGATATTTTACCACCATTTGTCTGGTGGCTGGTGCTAATTTTGTGCCTTTCCAGCAGCACTTCCTGGGTCAAAGGTCAGGATGTGTCAGGAGGAGCAGGATCTCCAGGATTGACAGGTTCAGGCAGTTTCTTCATAGGAGGGGGTGTTCCCATGGTGACCATGGCAAGACATTGTCCAGGAGATGGACACATGGGGAGGTATAGACAAGTCTGTTCAGGGTTGGACCATTGGGGCGGTCTACTTTGGACTTTGCCTGTCAAAGTGTCAATGGAGACCACTTCCCTATTCTATCTGTTCATGATGTGTGACTTTTTCAGAGAATACTATATTATATACTATCATAAATATTAAAGAAATATTTGTCACCCGACTCAAGGGCCCCAATTTTACCACCAGTTGAAAAAAATCTATCCACTGGGGACATCACAAAAGGGAGTAACCAGTGCTAACCAGTGTATTGAGTGGGTGGAGGGGGGTGTCAGACGGCTCTAAAAACTGTGGGATCGGCTCAATGGATGATGCTTGCTCTGACTCCTAAGTGCTAAGCCTGGTGTTGAACTTCAGGCCTGTGGCTGCTCATTACGGCCCAGCACAGAGCACCACTGGGGCTGGTTTTACGACATCTCCTGGGGAAGCCATGAGAAATGCTTGTGGCCGATGCTGCTACAAGATATCCAGTCACGCCCTGAGAGAAACTCAGATACTGGAGGCTAGCTGAAGCTAAAACCCAATGATCAATTTAAAATGTAGTGCATAATAAAGTGCAACGACATCCAGATGGTTCAAAGGCGCCTGAACTGGATACTGAGGAAGACATGAGCGCGAAGCCTTCGTCAAAGTCGGATTGGACTGCGTTAACCTGAGGGGGTGTGACGCTGGCTAGTGTTTTAGGGGGACCCAACTGACTTCTAAAATGTGCATAAAACTGTCAACCTTGAGGGAGGGATCACAAACACAAAAATGTCTGTCGGAAATAACATGTGATCATGATTTATTTGAAGGTCCTTTTCTCGATCCAAAATGGAGGCACTGGATACAGGTACCTGTTATGGGGAACCAATTGACTTCTGAAATGTATACAAAAGTGGGGGCAGTTCTTTTGGAAATAACATTTAAATTATCATGATCTAGTTCCTTCCTCTCCCTCGACCCAAAATGTGGGTACAACAGTTATGGTGCGACTAGCCCTGCCCTACTGACCCCTGTGTTCCATGTCTCACGCCATTGGTTCTGCTGAATGAAGTACACCTGTTAATCATTAGCAAGCTAACTTAATGAAGAGTATGCTCGCCTATATCTATTGCTCTTTCGCTACCACTCCCTCTCTCTCTCTCTCTCTCTCTCTCTGTAACCAGCCCTGTTCCTTATCACCACTGAGTGCCTAAGCCCGGCATGTAAACACTGAGTCACCCACCACTGAATTCTTTGACCTTCAATCACGACCAACACAAGTCATCCAAACCTCATTTACCTCACCAACACCATCATGTACACCTAAGAGGGGGGGGGGGGAGTAAGGGTTAGTCAACCAAGAGCGGAAGGGGTGCAAGGAGGGGTTTACGACCCCTCCTGCGCAATCGATCAGCCGCTGCTAATTGGGTCATCGCTTCAAATCAAACACTGTGTACATAACACACATTGCAGAAAAGGTGTTAGGAGGTCAGTGGGTTCAATTAGCCTCCCAAGTAGACCGTCTCAAGGCACAGAAACACGGCTCTTCTTTACTGCCAACCATCAGGTCTCAGGTATGAGTACACAAACAGAAAATAATCTGAATTTGATGTTTAAAAACCCGGGTGACAGCAGTGTCATGAAGGACATGGCTTTGTTTGTGCTGTAGCATTCAGATATCAGTCCGTTCCCGGGGCTCCCTCTCGTACTTCCAATCCGGGTTTTACTTCAGGCTTTTAGAGACTAGCGCCACAATAAAAGTCCAGGCTGGTTGTATTTTATTTTCTACACTAACGGGGCTGCAGTAGCTCAGTAGCAAGTCATAAACCAGGTTGCCAGTGTGTGAACCCTCAGCACCTCAGAAGGTTTCTAAGGGGCTCGAAAGCGACCAAACCCCCTCACTACCTGATGGGCCGGAGGTTGGCTTTCATGGCAGATGTTGGCGTATGAATATATAAGAATAAGAGTTTCAAAAAGATAGACATTTACATACATACAAAAATACAAATACAAATACAAAAAAAATGTACATTTCATGAGAACACAAAATGTAAATGTATGGACAATTGAAGTAAGCATTTTATTGACCACATATGTATATGACTGACAGTGTACGTCAAATAAAAGAGTAATGTTGTGTTGAATGTGAAGAGGTGAACGTGTGAATAGGTGAGAGTGTGAATAGGTGAATGTGTGATGCACTGAATGCTAAAGCTCTGTGAGAGGCGGCACAAACACTCTATAAATGCAGTCCCTTTACAAAGAGGAAAGCTAGGAAGCTAGATTCAACAATTCAGCTAATCCAAGCTGCCAACCACACCGCCTGGCCTCTCTGTAGCAGTGTGCTGCAGAGCCCTACCCAACGCTCTCCATGTTACTTCATCTTCTATTGTCGGCCATGGTTGACTTCTTCTGTTCCCCTGCTCAATGCTCTCCTCTCTGACTCAGTCAGAGGGCAAGAGTCCTTTGTGTGTGACTTGCCACATGGAACAAGTAACAATAAGAAAGTGTGTGTGTGTGTGTGTGTGTGTGTGTGTGTGTGTGTGTGTGTGTGTGTGTGTGTGTGTGTGTGTGTG
>JAOPJI010072577.1:0-10350 GCA_027122695.1 Merluccius productus | reverse complement strand
CTCTCTCTCTCTCTCTCTCTCTCTCTCCCCCACCTCTCTCTCTCGCGCCCTCTCGCCCTCTCCCCCTCCCCTCTCTCTCTCCCTCTCTTACCCCCCCTCTCTCTCTCTCCCTCTAATCCTGCTGGGATGGACTCATCTCTTCCGTGTGGGAACTGCTATATGATAGATGATGTAATCGCACCTGCTGCTGCTGCTGTCTTCTCTGTGGATATCTCCGGTTCAGTGACACCTGTGTTGTTGTTGTTATTGTTGGAATGGAAGCATATAGGCTATGGCATGAGCAGCATCTCTCTCTCTCTCTCTCTCTCTCCTCCATCTCACCATCCCCCCCTCTCTCTCCTCACTCACAGCTGCTCTAAGCTCAGTAAACATGAGCAATACCACCATTTTCCCCGCTTCCAAGCTGCTAATGGCTGGTTGATTGCCATTTGGATTGACGTTAGGACCGTTTATAAAATGTATTAATAGCAGCCTATACTCATCATGTGTAGCCTACAGCAGGCATATTTTATTGTTTTACATTATGTAGCCTAATAGGTGAAAATGTATTTTTCATAATGCCTGTTTATGTTGTATGTTTGTTATTTTTAGTCCTATAGAGTTGGAACATTTAACCCATTTTTCTTTGTTATATATTTATTCGGCATTTTCCCCACGTTTTCTGTGCACGACGAGATGACCTACTGGATCACATCACTTTTCTAATGTGCATATTTACTTTCCTCCCACTAGGTGGTGCAAGAGAGCACTGCTTTAGAGCCGTCTGTCGCTCGGCCATCGCTATGACAATCTGGTCGGGTCATGCAGGGTGAAAAAAGTGACACACCCTTGGACGTTGGACCTCCTAGATGAACGGGTTTTAGTTGTACCCTGGTCCTGGTCTGGCGGAGAACCAAGACACATGCGCGCGCACACACACACACACACACACACACACACACACACACACACACACACACACACACACACAAACGAGCGAGCGAGACAATACACGTGTCAATCCGTTTATCAGCCTTTATTGTCCATTTTTTGTCCACCTTCACAGCACCATTGGGTGAAAACACAACAAAGAGCTTGCAGCGGCCATTGCATGACCAAGTGCTGATCTTTAAAACTTGGAACCGACTGCAGTTTTGAGGCTTGATAATTGCGGTCGGACCTCGATGCCTTCTTTCCTTCTGATAGAGTAATTTTCTGTAAGTATCAAGAGAACAAAACAAAAAAAAGGTTCGACTCGAAGACCCTCGGCTCTGAGTATTACCATATTTACATTCTAGCAACAACTACCGCCCCCCGTGGTATAAATCCTTTATGTATATAAAGACAGAATCACCATTTACTAAATCCCCCCCCACCCCCCGCAAAGGAAACCAAGAAACTGAAGGCTTTTCATGTGGCGATGCTAAATACAGACAAATGCACGGCAACGGGGTCGTTCCAAATTCCTCTCCGTCATTCCCTCTTGTGTCCTCCATCTCTCTGCATTTTGGGAAAACTATAACGATGCATTTCATAAAAAGGAGACTTAAAGATGAGCTACGTTTCTTCCCTCCCTCCCCAAACCACCATTGGCTGGTACACATCTGCATGTTGGTCTTAAGAGCAGTAGGACTCCTCCTCGATACAAAACAGCGCTGTACATGTTGTTGCTGTAACCCAAAAGATAAAAAGGTGGGCTGGGAGTGGGGTGATCCACGCAGACGTGTCCTTATACACGAAACTTTGCCGACTTTCAACCGGCTTTGGTATCATTACAATGTCGGTAATATATGTAAATTAACAATAGTTACCAACACGTCATTTATTGGATTGTGCATTTGCATATACTACCCACATTATAAAAATACAAATCCGGTTCCCCTTTCAGCCCAGAGACACCACTAGTTCTGCTTTCTCTGGAGGAAGGTGGCCAGGGTTGGGATGTGATGTATGTACACAGGGAGGCTTGGATCACCGGGGGAGGGGTGGGGGCACTGGAGTAAAGGGACTCCTCCAGACGTCACGGTGCGGCCTCAGAAACGGAGATGGGCTTTGTGTTTAACCAGGTATCTATTGAAAAGAGAGGAGGGGACAACAGCACAAAAATGATGAAGACCCGTCTGTGAACGCTTTGGTATGAACGCACACGTGCACACACACACACACACACACACACCTGTCAAGAGTTTCCCAGAAGCGCAGGAACACGGGCCGATCGAGGTGCCGTCTGTGGTGGCTCAGCTCCAGGACAGTGACGTCCCACTTTTGCACGTTAACGTCCGTCTTTGCCTCATCGTACTTCAGATGAAAGGCTCGTACTGCAGACATGAGGGAACGAACAAGAACAGGAACAGACATGTTTTTTTGTTTCATTCTTTAATCCATTTTGTTAAACTTTTGTAACCTTGTTTAGATAAGTGCTATACGAATAGTTATTATTATTATTATTATTATTATTATTATTATTATTATTATTATTATTATTATTATTATTATTGTTATTATTATTATTATTATAGAACAGGTAGGGGATAGGGAATGCTACCCAAGAATGCCTATGGCTACAGGTAGGCTGTATATAAATATTGCAGACCTGGTTCCGCAGATTTTTCAATTGTTTTATGTTTATGTTATCAATGCACTATTTTTTGTTCTCCATGTGGAAGAAAACTTAAAAACCACTCTTTATCTTTTCCTAAACCAGGCAGCCAGAACTTGTGTTTAAATACATTTGCCGAATATGCATTTTTTCGTTTTTGTGCTAAAACTGTGTTTCCGAGCCCTGTTTTGCCATCCAATGCAAGTGAATGGGATGAAAAAACCCACAAGATTTCTCATCAACATGAAGGTGAATATAGGGACGTTTATTAGGGCCAACTAGCAACGCAACTTTATGTTCTAACAAAGTACAATATGCCTTTAAGAAGAAAAACATACTTTTGGCGAAGATGTCCACTGGGGATCCATCAGGCAGCAGCCAAGGCCAGCCCTTGAACTGCCAGGCTGGACCCTGCACAAACACAGCTACAACGCGATCCCTGCACAACAAACACACAAGAGTGAATTCAGTCATAACAGTCTTAACAGTCATAACGGCCACTAAACACCAGGAGACATTTCAAGCCTCTCTTTGATTTTTATGATTGTCTATTTCCTATTGCTACTTTGCTGTTTGAATGCCATGTGTAAGGGACTGAGGGGTAGAGTAAATGACAACTACCATGTCCTTTAGATTTGGCCAGTGGAGACCGGGAGAACTGCACTCCAACTCCCTAACAGAAACTTGTTGGCTTAATGAGCCCAACCAGCGGCAGACACAAAGGCCTGACTGAGGTTTGGAAGAGAAGTCTGCTCCAGATACTAACCGATCAGAGGGGGGTTGCCAGGTGAGTCAGACCAAGTATTGGTTCAGAAGGGACACTATACCTACAGAGTTTGCAATTGCTGTCCTACCACACCACCAGTACACACCTATTACACATGTTTATTGTAAAAAAAGTATGAATATAAGAATATTTCTTAAAAACAAGACAAGCCCAGTGGGGGGGGGGGGCGGTGACGGACCAGTCGTGTGGGGCCAGTTTGAGGGGCTGGTCGATGACGCGGTAGGGCACGGTAACGCTGAGCGTGGCGCCGCCCGGCTGCACCTGGTCCTTGCGTCTCTGGAGAAGCACCTCGTTGTCCCGCTGGAGGCCCTGCTTCTTCTTCTCCTCCGGCGTCACGAACCTGCACACGGAGAGACAGATGGCGCAGGTTAAGGCTTGCATGCTTGGGCGGCTGCAGTGCGTCGTGAGCAACACAAACCCCGGGCGTCTGCGACTTGGGACCCGACCTTGCGGCACGGCCACAGTACGCATCGCTCAAGTCAAAGGCACAGCTGCATTTCACTTCGGCTGCTTAGATGTTGTGGACCACCAATTGGAGGCTAAAGCTAACCTAGCTTAAAAATTGTTATTCTTTAAACATTGGAATCTTGTTATTGCTTTACCCCCCCTCCTCCGTATACCAATGGTATACGGACCAATGGTATACGGAGGAGGGGGGTTCGCAACGTGGTCGCATTGCGTGGATTCAGACGAATCACGCCAAAGCAGGTCGAAGCCTTTAGTTCATGGCTTTGGTTCATTTATCTTCGTTTAGCTAGTTACTACAAAGTAGGGCTGCAACGGTACAGTGGGCCCACGGTTCGGTATGCATCACGGTTTTTAGGCCACGGTAATGGTTTCGGTATCTTTATATTTAAGAAAAAGAAAACACATCACCCTTTAAACAATTTTATTTATAAAACGCTTTATTTTGCATATTCACAAATAAAAATTTCCAATCAGAAAATGACTGACTAGGCCTGGTTTCTGTCTCTACTGGATGAAATCAAGGGAAGAAAAATATAAAAAGTAAAAGTGCTTCTTAGCTTTGACAACCTGTAGCTTTGCCGTCTCTATTTTAAATAAACTGTCAGGGCACATACTCTTATAGGCAATATTAAATGAAATGTTTTTAAATAAAGTGCAACATCAAGTGAGCTACCCATTCCTGTATTTTGAGGTTTTTCTGTCTTAGCTTTGACAACCTGTAGGTGCTTTGCCTTCTCTATCTATCCATCTGTGTGGGAGGGGACATTGTAATGCGGTTCAGTTTTTTCATCAGGTGACAAAATCCCGAGTCAGTAACCACCAAACAGGGCTGCATATCTTTGGCTACGAATACTCCCACTGCTTTAGTTATTTCTGTATGTTTTTCTAAATGTGTCGCAAATTGTTGTTGGATAGCAGCAGTGAGAAATTGTTTGTTTTCGCAAACGAGTGGACCCGGCGACGTAAATGAGACATCGCCACTGTAGCCGACAGTGGCAAAGCAATGCTTTGCAGACTGTATTTTGTTTGTTTACGGTCTTCTTACCCTCATCATCGTATTGAACGTTGAATCCAAAATGTTGCCATACAGCAGATACGCAAGAGGGCGGCGGTTCCTCAAATCTGCATCTCTCTGCGACTCACCTGCACTCACCGTTGTCACGTTGGAGCTGAGACAATGTTAGTTTTTAGTTACCCCTCTCTTCTCCAGCTCGTATTTGCATACAGAGCGCTGATGGGCTCCCAAGATGTTCTGTGGATCTGAATGTAACGTGCGTGTAATCTCGTCTGCAGCGCAATAAGCACATTTTGGAAATGATAGGAAAATGCCGCGGTTCACGAGTGCAAATTAAACCGCAGGGGGCGTACCGAACGGCACGTTAAGTGCTACATAGCCACCGTTTAAGGTGCATACAGCTCACATTGAAGGAGCAAGGTAAAGGGGGTTAGGCATCTTGCGCTCGAGGAGACATTGGAGTTCAAACCCAAGAACCTTTAGGCTGCCACTCGTAGCCCCCCCCGACATACAAAGCATACATCTACGCCCCACTCAGGGTATGTTTAGGCTGTTGGCTCACCTAACATTGCAGACTGGTTGCAGAATGGTTTAGGGGAAGTCATGTTTAGCTGGCCCAATCTCTTTACCGGACAACAGTAACAGACCCCACACAGTTCCAGAGGAACCAGAGGCCACCAGAGGAAGAGAGAGAGAGGGAGTGAGACTCACTTGAGGTCCTGCAGAAGGTCCTTGGCGTTGAGCATCGTGATGAGGGAGGTGGTGGCGGCCGGGATGATGATGATGGGCGTCCGAGATCCTGGAGAAAAAAAAAGGTGGCAGTGAACCCAAAAGGAGAACTTCAGCTAAGTATAACGATGTCAATGTCAGACGGGCCCTCAACATTCAAAAATGTTTTCATGTAGAAAATATGATTCAAGTAGATTGATACCTTTCTTCTGATTTGGTGGTGGTCTGGCTTGAGACACTGAAAAGAGAAAAGAGGAGCAAATCACAAAATAGTAGTGTCGAGTTAAATTAAGCCCTCAATTAAAAGTTTCTCACTCAGACTTTGTATACACTGCTAATACAAACATTTGTGTCCCCAAATGACAATCAAAATTCATTTTAATTATTAGTAATTAGTTTAGTATTTTTGTCATTAAGTAGATTTATCCAAAGCAACTTGGTGAATACAGATTTAGGTCATTGAGGAGAAGGTATAGAGTGTAGGCTACTTGCTCAGGGTTGCCTACAGGCAGACATTGAAACTCAAACAGAGAACGCTAGCAGTCACCCTAACCACTAGACTTCTCATACTGCCATATTATATCTCATACCACCAATCACAGCCTTTTCTTTGCTAGGCAACCACCGAATCACCCGTCCTTACAGCCGCAACCCACTGACTACGTAATAAGTAGGCTATATAGTTAAATGTTTTCCTTTTTTGTGTGGTTTTAATTGTGTTTATTGTGCTACTTTGTTGTGCTGTAGCCTACAGACAAAGTTAATACAGTTAAAGTCCTGTTATGAACGACATGGATCAAAGATTTCTGGCCATGTTCGATCGGGATGGGTGTTTTATTTTGAAAATTGACTGGATGCTCGGTCTTTTACCATCTGACTTCCTGCCCGGCTTGATCTGCTCTGTGTGGCTTCCGTCAAAAATAGACTGGGCGCGTATCTGGAGTGAGTCCAGCTCCTGGGACGCTTCTGACGCGGTGCGTCTCGTGGAATCACAAGCATTGACTAGAGTGGCCAAGATCAGCTCCGGCGGCTGCTTCACAGCTGGAACGCGGCCGTAACGTGCCCGCGATGGATTTAGTGGAATTTAGGCTTTAGCCTAACCATTATTTTTGCACAAATGTGTCTCCAGGCCTGCTGTTTTTTGTTGACATGATAACTACAGTTAGTAAAGTTGTATAACTCTGGGTATCCAGCAACAGCCACCACTAGTTTATCCTCCATCATGGTCTCTCCACTTGTTGTCACCACCACAGAAGACCCGCCTTTCAATTCATCTGATTGGACAATGGGAAAAAAAAACACTTTTCTGCTCCGAGTTGAAGTTTTTCACCTTTGAGGCATTCAGGGCGCTGCTGCAAAACACAAGGCGCATAGAGTAGACACACGAGGCACTCAGCAACGCAAAAACAGCAAGCAAAATGCTTTACTCTCATTCTGATCGGGGCTGTTAGGAGTTGTGTCTGGTATATCAATATGAACTTGATATTATTCTTTATTGTATTTGTGTGTTGGTAACTGTCCACTTCAATGTATACCAATTCTTCATGTTTAGACTAAATGTGTGAGGGCAGGGCGACCACATTATCCGTTATCCTTGAGATGCCTGTACGGTTTCTCCAGCCTAAGGATAACTGTCCCTTCCTCCCATCAGTACAAACTGTATAAACTAGTATTTCTTGTGTAGGCCGTGTGCCTGCTTGACCTAGTAATGCGTGACATCGTTTTGCTTCTCCTGATACGCAGACATTGTTGTCTGGCGGGTGCTGAACATGTGATTCTGGACAGGGCCTTGACGGGTTGCATACATACAGTACTGTATACATATGATACTGTACAAATATGCATAAGCATATTTACATAAGCATTGTGATTTCAAACAGTAACCACCGTGTCGGCTCACTTCACACACTCCAAATAGACAAGAGAACAAGATCATAACAGGGGCCTTACAGGTTTTCTGGCCTCTCTGCATGTTTTTCCATATATGGTCAATTGGCCCAGTAGGCTCGGTGTGTGTGTGTGAGGGGGGGGGGTAAAGTCATGCATGTCAGCACTTAAACCGACAATCCATGACATGGCTTTAATGGTACATTAAGGAAAAAGGTCCTGCAGGGAAAATGGCTTTAACTTGAGTTAGCCTCTGAGGAACATCATAGGTGCAACATGTAGTAAAAAAACTACAAAAAAACAAATTCTTCCAAGTTATTCTATTTATGCATTTGTTTTACAGCTGGACTCGTTTTTGCAATACAACATGCCCACCTAGACCAAAATAATTAAATGTATCACAACGTAACTTATGGTACTCAAGAGCTCGCTTCCTTTTTTCAACCCATGTACCCAACCCATGAGTTACTGTGTTGCCAGAAGAGATGGCAATGCGAGTGACTGGAAACAAAGCACACTTGATGGCGGTAGGCAAAGCCCCTTTTGTTGTACCCGCCACTCTCATGCGAGTTACAAAATGTATGCAGACACGAGAGGGGTGGGGGTTAGAGACCTCACAATACGACATTACAACCATTTTGTGCGGCAATATGATTTGTATTGCAATTCTGTAAATATTGCAGATTATGTCAATATTTTGATACAAAATTACGGTTCTTTTGTGCGATTTTATATTTTGCGTGGTTTAACATTGGGGTTCGGGTTCTACAGGGCCGCCATTATTCTGTAAATGAACGTGGCTGAACAGAACAAAATAGTTTCTGCAAATTGACTATTGGCGAATACACTACAGCTCCCTCTACCATTATTTTGCTTCCACTAAGAAAACATTTAATTTGTGGCTCACATTTGTTTGACAAAAATAATCACGATTCTCACATTAAAAAAATCATTTTTTCCCCCCCGCCTATCCCGAGTGGGGAGCCGCAAATCTCAAGTCCGACGGAAAGGACTGCTTTTCACCATTTAGTCATTAAAAGGTCCAGTGTGTAGAATTTCGTGGCATCTAATGGAATGGACTCGGCAGATATTAAATATTTGAACAGCGCTTTGGGCATCTTGAAAAGCGTGATATAAATGCAATGTATTTATTATTATTATTATTATTATTATTATTATTATTATTATTATTAAATAATGAATTATGTTTTCATTAGTGTATAATGACCGGAAAATAATAATTGTTGCATTTTCGTTAGCTTAGAAAGAGCCGTTTATATCTACATGGGGAGCGGGTCGCCTTCCACGGAGGCCGACATGTTGCAACGCCATGTTTCTACAGTAGCCCAGAATGGACAAACGTCTCTAGAGAAATAAAGCCTTTGCTGTTGCACATTGTTGTTGAGACTAAAATAGGTTAAACGTTTAGTAGCTGCCCACCAGGGGACGTGTAGTTTGAAAGTGTTTTTAAGTTAATATTGGATATTCAACAGATATTCATGTTCTGAATTAGCAATGTGACATGGTGAACTAAAGACATGATCACCGGTATGAGTCCTGTGTGTCTAGCGGTGTCTACCTGCCCAGGAGACGGGGCTTTCAAGTGTAACCGTCGGGCAGCAGCACTCCTCTCTATAGAGCCATCGTTCGGTCAATATTTCTACACAATAGGCAAAATACCCTGCTCTAAACAATAGCCTAACTAAAGTGCAATTAAACCGATACATCTCACAATACAAAATGTACGGAATGGATATAACATTAAAATGGCTATTTAGAAGTGAATCCCGCTAGCTCTACAACAGCACATTGTAGTGTATCCCACCACAATGTATTATCAATGTATTGTATTAAGAGTCACACATCAATATAGCAGTTTATGGCGTTTGAAAGAGGTTTTTTTTTTGTTAGAAAGATATTCAACAGATATTCACACTCTGAACGGATCTGACGCTGGAAACTAAAGACGCAATCACAGCTATGAGTGATTGCGTAATTAAACCGATGCGTCTCACATTACAAAATATTCTAAATGGATACAACATTAAAATCGCTGTTCAGAAGTGTAACCCGCTAGCTCTACAACAGGAAAAAGCAGGTAAAAACCACGCGTGGCCAGTATAGCTCCAGTGTGAATGTTACGCACATAGACTGTATAAAATACAGGTGACTGTATAGTTTCCACCAATGTACACACATTGACAGACTTAAACAAAAAAACAAAACGAGTATATGAGTACTCATTGAGATTTGTATTTAATTACAGTTTTCTGGTAGTATTGCACCCCTCGTACCTACTGGCACCTTACAGGCCACAGTAGCTTTTCCTACATCGTTGGAAAGGGAGAGGTGAGGGGTAGTCAGTTGGTTGTAATCTGTAACCTCACCGCTAGATGCCACAACATTTTACACACTGCACCTTTAACAGGACACTTTTACCCAAAGGGACTTTCAGCAGTTTTCGGCATCTTGCTCAAGGACAACTACAGGTAGGCTGCGGACATTGGGGGTTTGAAAACAATAACTTTCAGCTGAGAGTCAAGACACCCCTGCCACTAGACTATCCTGCAACAAGGACCGGTTGGATTACTGGTGCCAGAGCAACGCCAAAAGGCTCAACATAGGCTAGTTCAGGGACATAAACGATAACAACAGAAGCCGGTACATCATGCAGGTTGAGAGGGGTACTCACCTGGTCGAGGGACAGGTTGCAGTGCTGGAGTCTGGGCCTTCCTGGCAGACGCCCCCTCCTGGAGGACAAAACCATTCAGACCAATCAGTCCGCAGCCATTTTCCTTTTTAGGAAACGCATGTTATCAGGCATGTTAACATTGTAATGCATTCTTCTGAGTCTTCAGAAGTAGATGGCCTGTCAATTCATAATCT
>JAOPJI010072547.1:0-10358 GCA_027122695.1 Merluccius productus | reverse complement strand
TGTCTGTCCTCCTCTCTGTTCTCCTCCTCTCTGTTATTCTGTCTGTCCTCCTCTCTGTTCTCCTCCTCTCTGTTCTTATGTCTGTCCTCATCTCTGTTCTTCTGACTGTGCTCCTCTCTGTGCTCCTCCTCTCTGTTCTTATGTCTGTCCTCCTCTCTGTTCTCCTCCTCTCTGTTATTCTGTCTGTCCTCCTCTCTGTTCTCCTCCTCTCTGTTCTTCTGTCTCAACTGCTCCTCTCTGTGCTTCTCCTCTCTGTTCTTCTGTCTGTTCTCCTCTCTGTTCTTCTGTCTGTTCTCCTCCTCTCTGTTCTTCTGTCTATCCTGCTCCTCTCTGTTCTCCTCCTCTCTGTTCTTCTGTCTGTTCTCCTCCTGACTTTTTGGTCAAATAAATAGCGTATTTTGCCGTAATATAACACATCCAGGGTCTGCTATATAGGCCATAGGCATATAACATTTGAAATAATCTAAGTACTTAGAGGGTTTTTATTATTTTATTTTCCATGCTTTTAATTTCTAGGTAGGTATGATTCGTTTTTAAATCTGTGCATTTGAAAATATGAAAGGACAGGCACTTCTTAAGCCAAATAATTCAAATATCAATGTAAAAAATATGAATTACAGAATTTCATTAGAGAAAACTAACTGTCAGCCTGGCCTGTCTCTTTGCTTAACATGTAAACTAGTGTTTACATGTTAGCTAGGTAGTTAGCTATCATAGACTCAAGCCAGCTAGCCTTGCCTGAGTCCTGCAATCTACAACTTAAAAAAAGTGAAATGCTGCATACTGTATCAACATTGATGCTCTAGTTAATGTTGTTAATGAAAGCTTCTTAGCGATAACTTATCTTTTAATTAATCTTTTACTTATCGCTCACAGTAGGCTGCCTGGTCGATGCACAGATAGCTGTCTTTGATAGCTGTCAGTTTCACATTATTCAGATGCAGAGAGACAGTGTGGGGGGGGGGAATACCCGCTGCCAGGCAGACAGTTAAAGGGGCACGAAACAGGAAGAAAGTCTCTGCCCTCTCCACAAGTTTGAAAAATAACAAATTGTGAGGCAATGTGAACAACAGCCATTGTGTTGGTTTGATCGGTAACCAAGGTGAGCATCTGGACATCAACAAACTGTGATTGACAGATCGGATTGCAATGCCAAGTTCAACAACGGTCACGGGAACACGCTGGCTTCTAGAGGTAGGGGATATAGGACATACCAGACTTTTTAAAACTCCTGATTATACAGTTATATAGCGTTTTTGGGGGGGTTTTTTTAGGAAATAATTACCGAAGTCCGGACCTCGGTGACCTCATAGCTGGCTACGGCCATGTTTTCATTGCATTGTTGTATTTTGTGGTATTTTCATTGTATTGTTAAGCACCTTGTATTGGAAATTTTGCAATACAATAAATAAAGTTGGATTTTATTTTATTTGAAAATAAACTAGTCTGTCAAAAACTGTTTATTGTTGACTCTACGATACCAAATAAAACAGTGACAGCGGGGACTTCCAAGTTAAAAGAACAATGGCAGGTCAAAGAAGGCATCTCTCATTCCTTTAACATATATTTAAAAACATTTAGGGACACTAAGGGATTGTCTGTCCTTTTCCCGTACCCATCTTAGGCACAGACAAGTGAATTAAGTTCTGTGAACAGAGGGGACGCCCTGCTTTCTGCCAGAAAGCTAAGAAAGTCACACCATAGAAATATGTGTTGTTAACCACCCAGCCAAATTTGAAAGATTAAAAAAGTCTCGCCAAGTATATACAATTAGGATTCAAAATCTATTCTAAAAATAAGCATTACTCTCAGCTCTGAGGCGCTGGTCCGCTGAAGGCGCTAAACCTTTAAATGGTTATACAGTCTTTTCACGTGTTTTCAGCAATGACTTTTGTCATTGATGACGTGTGTAATATATTTAGAAACAAATCTCAGAATTTGCTTTACATGGTCTTTAAGTACTAATATTTTTTGACTTAGGAGTTATTATTTTTAGTTTGGTTAGATTTAGACAACATGCCTACTTGGTTAGGTTTAGGTACCACAACTACTTGGTTAGGCTTAGGTCTCAGTTTTTATGATTATTTCCACTCTTGGTTAGGTTTAGGCAGAAAGCCCTGAAGGCAGACGTCTCTCATGTGCACACCCTTCGGTCCAACTATTCTACCTTTAACTTTGATTTGTATTAACTAATGTCAGTTGGCAAAATTATCCCAACTACCACACCAACACCAACACTGGTAATTGCAATCCCTATTGAACTGAGCCAATACCAACCAGCAGTTCCCATGGTCTGCGTTTGGTCGCCAAGTCAGTGTTGTGAAACACTGGCAGTGAACCAGGTTTCCTGCCAAGACGCCCTTGTTTTGATTGTGCAGCGTAGCGCCACTTAACAGTTGGGACGGATAAGACATAGCTTATTTTGGACGGTACAGACCGCCATCGGTGGCAGTGTGAGCACCTTGTCAGACGGGATGGATTCTGCTTTCACTTAACTGTTTGTTTTATAGATCAGACAGTGCCTGTGATACTGCTACAGACCTTGATCACCCTAGTTAATGCATTTTTCTGTTTAAGATTAATCTACGGGATAGAGTGCTGCTTATACATCAGTGCCTCAAGGATTAAGCTCAAGTCTCAAGTGTCTGGCTCTGTGGATGACCACACCTCATCATCGACTCTGAGGAACTCGGGAGACACACCCATCGGTGCACATCACTGGTGGTCTTTCTCACTGCTGCTCATCCTGCAGCTGTTCTCCTCACCCTGCAGCTGTTCTCCTCCTTTGATATTGGGGATTCAGATGCAACTCGTTCCCTTCTGGATTTAAACATTGGAGGAGAAATGGTGAGATCCACTCCTCCCACGGGATTGTGGTCAATCGCTTCCCACGTGTCCCTTTGGACCAACTTGGACAACAATGGGAACCACTTATCAATCTGGTCTCGGAAATCCTCCAGTGAGGCAGAAATAGATCCAAGATGTGTGTCATCATCATTTAGTCATCACTTCCACCGCAGCTGGTGGAGCTGCAGCGCAAGCAGACCTTACTGTTCCCTTTCTCCTTCCACCCAGCATCTTCAGCTCAAAGATAGTGGCTTCAACCCCTTTCGGGTATATTTCAGTGCTTAAAAGATGAATGGTATACACTGACTTCTCCGTCTTCTCAGGTGGAGGCATTGCCACTGTGAGCCAAAGGAAATGCACGGAAGAAGAAGATACACGCTTCCAGCAACATCTTGTCCTTCAAAATGCCTGTTGCTTGTTATTCCACTGGTTTGAAGCGTATATGTTAACTAATGTTATGATCACAATGTTACATTTTCACTCTTAACTCTTCCTAGATCGATTAGCTAGGTCGGTTAAAAATGCTGTAATGTTGACAACTAAAACGTTTATCACTTAAGACCCGCAAGAATGTACATCTAACTATAACGGAAGGACTCCGTTCTGTATGTCCCGCTGTCCTTCAATTTTCTTGACGAACCCTTCATCCGAGCGACTTGGGGGGGGGGGTGTATTGCTGAGGACCCAAGGAATGGCAGTGTTGTCAAGTGTGAAGTTGTTTGGATGAGCAAGCCCCCCGGTAAGCAAGTAGCAATACCGGAGGCCAAAGCAATCAGCCCGTTCTGAACAGGCACATTTTGAACGGGCACTGCACTAGTTACATGTAATTGTACCCGTTTCTTGAAGTTGTGTACTTCTACCCTTGCTGGCTAAACCCCAGGTGTGTGTTTATGGTGGTGTTGGGGCGGTACTACTCACAGAACTTCAAGCTTACTGCAGGTCTTCAGGATGGAGTGGTTGAGGACCTGAATCCGGTTCCCCACTAGGTCTCTAAAAGTGGAAGAATGGGGAGAGAGGCTTTGTATTGTTGACATATACGAGTGTTTGTATGAAACAGCATGTTCTGTGCTACACACACACAAACAAAAATGTACATACAGCGTACGACACACAGACGCACACGGGGCCTGGTTTAGGTGTGACGACAGCGAGAAGCAACTATTCGCTTGAAGACAACAATGGCGGCTCCTAAAAAAGGTTAGCGTAGATGCTGCTATAGTGTCAGTTATATCTGAACTGGAGAGTATTTGTGAACTGAAAGAAGAGCAAAGATCCCATGCCATCCCATGGGTGTAGGAAGCATAGAGAAGATGTCATTTCCTGTATACTGGTGGCTTTTAACTGGTGCCTTTTAATGTGGTTTGATACTTTTATCTGGCTATAATACTAGCATGAGAAAAAATATGGATACATTTTGTTTGGTTGGCCCCAGATTACATATTTTAAACATATTAAAAAAGCCTAATGCACTGATTTTCGACATGGTAAAAACATGAAAGTGGGGGGTGGGGTCTAACTAATAATTTGAAAAAGTAATGGTTCATCCAATCACTTGCCAAGTATTTTTTTGAAAGTGCCTGCCCTACTCTGTATATTTATATATCACTTATATAGACTTGGTTCTGTGTATTAAAAAAAACATCTGCCGTGTCAGGTCAGGTAGTAATTAGACAGGGACATGAAAGCCAGAGGGGGTGTTATCAGAGGCTAGGTCCAGGCCTGGTGCTTTCCTGGAGGTGCGGGACCGAGGGAACAAATGGGAGGGGGGGGGGGGGGGCAGACTGACACTGGCCCACGCTGACACCGTGTGCTGGCTCTTCACTTCTCATCAGCCCAGAGGGGCCTCTCGTCTTAGCCCCTGAAAAAGCTGTCAGCCCCGGTGACTCCAGCTAACTCTCTGCTCCTGGCTGTGGCACTCACACACAAACACACACACATGTGCACACTTTTTTTGCAACAAACACACACACACACACACACACACACATGAAACAAAACAACTAACAGACTCCAACAAGAAGAGTACACACCTTCATTTCATTCATTTCCAGGCACTTATGCACAGACAAAGATACCAACTCACAACCAATTAAGAGCAGGCATGTCTTGGCAGAAGCTCGTATGGGGAATCTGCTGCAGAGACGTGTCCACCATGGATCTAGTGGAAGAGAAGAGACAGGTATGAATACAGACAGACACAACAACCCCACACGCACTGGACCTAGATGCACATGCACGCACACACACACACACACACACACACACACACACACACACACACACACACACACACAGTAAAGTATGCTTATGAGGACGACCAGGCACACACACACACACAGACTGACAGATATGCACAGATGCTAATGCTAATATATGCTAATGCTAATATATCTTGGTTATATGGGCAGGGTATATCCTGGTTATGGGCAGGGTATATATTGGTTATGGGCAGGGTATATCCTGGTTATGGGCAGGGTATATCCTGGTTATGGGCAGGGTATATCCTGGTTATGGGCAGGGTATATCTTGGTTATGGGCAGGGTATTTCCTGCATGTTTTGTGATGTGGGGGGAAACCGAAACACCCGGAGCGTTGATGGACCCGGGGAGAACATGCACACTCCCCTGGGGACCTTATTGCTTTGAGGCAGCAGTGCTAAACACTGGCCTTTAAAGTTGGGATTTGTTTCAACTACTAGTTAAAAACAACCGTAAAACATAGATTACAGGAAGAAGGAATATATTAGTGTCTCATAATAACATACTGTCATAATCATTGAGTGAAAAAGGTTTCCCCCTTGTTTAACTTGTTAATTTAGGAGGATGGAAACTTACGGTACTTAAGTAAAAAGCGTGTGTTTATTCACGTGGAAAATGTCCTTTTTTGTCCTCCCCATAAAACGTGATGTGCTGAATAGATATAATGTAATGATGGAAAAAGAAAATGGGGATGAAGTGTGTGGAGGAGTGGAGATACGAGAGCTAGGGACATGCCAATTGGAACGAACAGAGAGTGCCACTGTGTGTGCGTGTGTGTGTGTGTCTGTGCATATATGTGTGTGTGTGTGTGTGCGCGCGCGTGTGTGTGTGGGTGTGGGTGTGAACAAGACTACAAGGTACAAATGAGAATTGGGAAACAGGGATCTGGAACAGGAGATGATATCTAGTGTGATACATTAGTGGGGCTGCCCCCTTAACAAAGCCCCGTCTGGAGACTCTTGAATGGCAGCAGGAGGAGGACAGATGAGGGCTGAGTCCATCCTGCCAGAGGGAGTATGTTTTTTCTTTTTTCTTTTTCTTCTTCTTCTTGTTAATTTGATTTTCTTTTCTCTTTGGACTGAATACTAGAGATGTGACGCATGACTGCATTCACCTAAACTATGATTGTGTTCCTGTGGTGTGCAAACTAGCGTTACATGCTCCTTTTGAAGTCGGATAAACTGCAGGAAAGTCTGCGATATTTTTCTTAATGACATTAAGTAAATGGTGATGGTAGAAAACAAATCCCTTTATTATTTTGCAGTTATACAACGAGTATATAAATATATGGACGTTATCTCAGGAGAAGATACAACAACAGGAAGAAAGAAAGTGACCAGAAGAAAACATTCTTGTGAGAAGTCGGCAGCAGACAAAGTTGGACTCAATTTGACCGCTGATCTCAACACATAAATAAATAATAAGCTTATACAACAGAGAGAGAAGGAAAGGAAGGAAGGACAGGGGGAAGGAAGGCTAGGGAGGACGGACGGAGGGAGGGAGGGACAGAAAGAAGGAAGGAAGGAAGGAAGGAAGGAAGGAAGGAAGGAAGGAAGGATGGGGAGGATGGGGAGGATAGAGAAAAGAAGGAAAGATAGACGGACAGAAGGAAGGAAGGATAGGTAAGACAGAGGAAAGAAGGAGGATAGGGAGAATGGACAGAAGGAAGGAAGGAAGGAAGGAAGGATGGGGAGGATGGAAAAAAGAAGGAAAGATAGACGGACAGAAGGGAGGAAGGATAGGTAAGACAGAGGAAAGAAGGAGGATAGGGAGAATGGACGGAAGGAAGGAAGGAAGGAAGGAAGGAAGGAAGGAAGGAAGGAAGGAAGGAAGGAAGAAAGGAAGGAAGGAAGGAAGGAACTACTCACAGGTATGTGAGCGACTGCAGTCCAGTGAAGGTATCATGTGAAATGCTCCTCAGTGGATTATGATCCAACACCCTGAGAGAAGATGGCAGAGCACTAAGTGTTGGGTTAGGGTTAGGGTCAGGGTTAGGGGTCAGGGTTAGGGGTTAGGGTTAGGGTTAGGGTGCATAGTGAGTTAGAAGTTGGGTTAGGGTTAGGGTTAGGGTCAGGGTTAGGGGTTAGGGTTAGGGGTTAGGGTTAGGGGTAGGGTTAGGGGTTGGGGGTAGGGTTAGGGGTTAGGGGTAGGGTTAGGGGTAGGGGTAGGGTTAGGGTTATGGTTAGGTTAGGGTTACGGTGAGGGGTAGGGTTAGGGTTAGGGTTAAGGTTAGGGTTATGGTTAGAGTTAGGGTTGGGGGTGAGGGTTAGGTTAGGGTTAGGTTAGGGGTTAGGGTTAGGGGTGAGGGTTAGGTTAGGGTTAGGTTAGGGGTGAGGGTTAGGTTAGGGTTAGGGTCAGCGTTAGGGTTAGGGTTAGGGTTAGGGTGCATAGTGAGTTAGAAGTTGCTCCTAAACATCAAACAAGTGTTTCACATGCAGACAAAATGGCAAACACTGACAATAACAAGAAGAAATCTCTTAGTTACAAATTGCTGGCTGTGTAACACTGAAAAGTGTTGAAAAGATTAACAGCATAAATATTTCAAATATGTCAAGTTGTGCATCTTAAAAAAAAAGAAAGAAAGAAAATTATTAGATTATTGTAATAATTTAGCAACTGTAAACCAAAACGGGGGAGACCAAACAGTGGATCAAAAGGCTGTGCTAGGCAGCGGTACTTATGATGATAAACAGTAACATTTTAGATATGAAGAAAACGAATAAGCAATGGCTGCCAAACTGCCTCTCTAACTGGCATTTCTTCACACTTGTTTTTCCAAATTGTGGGATGTCATGTGACAGAATGGCTTGTGAACAGCTTGTGAGTCAGTTGTTTCCTTTCAATGTTTGCATTTGGTTGTTCATCTGAAGTACTTCAACTGATTCAATAATTTCTGAGTGGTATTCAACACCAACATATCAAGAGCTAATACTGGATGTGTACCTTTAACAAGGTAACCATCTTAAAGCACTAGGATATGGGATAGGGCAGTTAATAATGGTGATACATTCGGATAACATTTATCAAAATGATTTAAAAAACAACAACATTTAAGTAAATATCCAGGTAAATATCAAAGCTTCGGTGTAAAGAGGTGATAACAAGGGCCTCGTCTGTTTTGGGTGTCACGGTAAAGTTCAACCAAAATAAATAAAAGGGACTGACCGTGATTTATAGTGTTTTTATAATGTGATGCCCATACACATACTCACGCACGCACATCCGTACACACACAGTTCCTGCGAGGGCCCAGCACCCGCTCCCATGCTGATATTTAAATTCAACAGACCTCAAATTCCAATGTGTGTGTGTGTGTGTGTGTGTGTGTGTGTGTGTGTGTGTGTGTGTGTGTGTGTGTGTGTGTGTGTGGTCCACCGAGACTTACAACCATTGTAATTGATGAAGATCTTTAAACAAGCCTGGGCTAAGGGAGGATATCAAGTTTTCACTGAGAAACCTGGGAACGGGTGAGAGAGAGAGAGAGAGAGAGAGAGAGAGAGAGAGAGAGAGAGAGAAAGAGAGAGAGACTATAATACAATGATGCACTCAAGGGTTTTGTTAGAAGAAAGTTATCTCAGGGCTTGAGCTCAGGAGTTGTTCTCTCATTTCATCTGACCTATCAGATCTGACTGTGCAGTAGGCCTACGATGCAGACTCAATGAATTTAACTACGGGTTGTAAAATGAAGATAACATCCACTTGTTTCCATCCGGAGACAACCAGGCAGAAAGTGTGGACTTGCCATTTACTCTCTGCTCATTTCCAATTCAAGCTAGCGAGTCTAAAAGTCAAGACAAACAGAAGCACTGTGGACATTAGTCAAAGCATTTAACTGCAAGCAATATTGTTTTAGTTCCCTTTGATGAACAAGAGGAAACCATGTGCATGTCAGTTCATTGTTCATCGGTAAGCAGGATACTCACAGTTTCTTCAGCTTGTGGAGACCAGCGAAGGCGTGCGTGGATACGGTGTGCAGGCTATTGTTCTGGAGGAACCTGAGAACCGAGAACAAACCAAAAATAGGAAAAACAAAAGAAAACCAGATGCTATGCAAATTGTGATCTCTAGTAAAGGCAGACAGTGAACAACTCCCTATTACAGCATAAGCTGAACATGTAACCATTCCTTTAATCACATATCCCTCCCCGCCTCAATCTATCGTTCTCTCAATCTTTCACCGCCTCATCCTTTGAGCTAAAACACATTTGATAGAATGTAAAACCTTATTATCATCATTATGGAACGGTCCAGAATGTTCTCGTACATTTTAATTAATCTTTGAACTGTCTTAGTGGTATTATCTGTTGGTTTCCATGCCGATAAGAAAAAAATGGTCCAATGATATTTGGATATGACAGATATGTATTCTTTCCTGGAGTATTTCTCTCTTTTCTCTCATTAGCTCCTATGAGAGCGTTCTCACCAACCGTCCAGCTCAGCGTATACCAGCTCACTGGTGCTCCTCCAGCCTCCGAGTTTTAACATATTAACATATTACACATATTATTTTAAACTGTATAATAATAATAATACATTAGCTTTTCGTGAATCTCAAGGCGTATAATTTTACCCCCCTCTGATTTATCATTCATGCGACATTCAGTCTGAAATCTACAGTAGGTATATTCATTATGAATATTAATTGATGCATTATGCAACACATGCACTTCATGCAAAGTGTTGGTTTGTGGAGGCCATGTTTTTATACAGCAGTCTTCTCTGCCACACTAGCCTACCCATCTTCTGAGTGAGGACTACGCATCTGGTTCCTAAAGCCGACATTTCACTCCCTCCTCTTATTGGCAAGGGAGTCCTGGGAGTCCTGACAAAGTTTGTGAACTCATTTTTAAATAAAAAGTTGAAGACGAAATGGCGGTGTTAATTAGTTAATGAATACACAACTCATTATTTATTAGTTGGCCTGTTTGGTCTTCATACCAAACATTATTTTGTCAGACTGAATTAGCGCCTTTGCTTAATAACCTCATTTAATTTCTGTCCATTATGTTAAAGCTTGAAAACTAATTTTATTGGATAAATAACGATTATACACGTTGTTGATTATGTTAATGCATTTGGGATTTCAAGTACCGACTTACAATCTCTCCAGGGAGGAATATTCTGAGAAAACATAGTCAGACAACAATGGGATCTTATTTCTCTTCAAGGACCTGAAACGAGAGAGAAAGAGAGAGAGAGAGAGAGAGAGAGAGAGAGAGAGAGAGAGAGAGAGAGAGAGAGAGAGAGAGAGAG
>JAOPJI010072546.1:0-21069 GCA_027122695.1 Merluccius productus | reverse complement strand
GAAAACCTTAGGCATTGTATACATTGCCTAGGTATTGTATACAATGCCGTATTTCACACATTGCCGATAGCATATATCTTTTTTTCGTATTTAACCCTCTAACAATTTTGGGGTGTTTTACACCCCAAACTAATTTCATTCTGTCTGTAAAGATTTTCACACACTTTGAAAAAGTATAAAACTTAAGGTAATCTCATATAATAATAAAAGCTTTCGTTTTTAAGGAAAAATGAAACTAAGAAAATAATTTGACACATTAAAAATTAAACAATTACCTCCAAAGCTTTTTGGGGTGTAAAACACCCCAGAGTATTTTTACTCGTTTTCATTTTTTTTACATAGTTTGATTGAATAATAATTTTTGTAGAAGTTTAAAAGATTAATTTTGTTCAAATTTTAAATATACGCCACGTGTTAACATTCTTTGGTTCACGAGAATTATGAGTAAGCTGTGAGGAGTTTAGTAATGAGTTACAATCTTCTGGAAGCGAATATGAAGATTGTCCTGTTGAATCGTCAGAGAGTTCAGATGAGTGTATACTGACTGAATACTGTGAGAAATCTACAACTAGTAAAAGCGGGATTGTTTGGACACTTAAACCCCCAACAACATCTAAAACATTGATGGAAAATATTATGAATTCTTTTCCAGGGCCAACTGCCTATTGCATACAACGCATAAAAAATATTCTGGACTGCTTTTTGATATTTTTTACAAGTAATATTTGTGAAGTGATAATAAAATGCACCAACATATATGGTAAACATCACTTTAAAAACGCCTGGACAAATCTCGATGAAATAGAATTAAAAGGTTATTTGGGAATTCTCATACTAATGGCCATCCATAAAGATAGACAGGAGCCCTTAGTTGAGCTCTTTAGTGTTGATGAAGGAAGACAAATATATCGCCAACTTTTTTCACATAAAAGATTCACCCAAATATCAAAAGCAATGCATTTTGATGAGCACAGTACAAGAGATCAGAGAAGAGTTGATGATAAATTCTGCACAATACGCGATTTGTGGACAATGTGGGTTGCTGAACTAAAAAAGTGTTTTTCGCCTGACCAAGATGTTACTATTGACGAACAATTGGTGTCCTTTAAAGGAAGGTGTCCTTTTAGGCAATATATGCCTAAAAAACCGGCTAAGTACGGTCTAAAATTTTTTTTGATGGCGGATCCTATAAATAACTACGTGATGAATATTTTACCTTATCTTGGTAAAAACGGAGAAGAGATTATTCCAAATACTAGTGTTGGCGAAAGAATTGTCGTATCCCTCACGTCTCCATTATTTTTTTCTGGGAGAAATGTTGTTGCGGATAATTTTTTTACGTCTTATCAGCTGACAAACAAATTAATAGAAAAGGGACTCACATATTTGGGAACTATTCGCCATAACAAACAAGAGCTTCCTCCTTGTGTACTGCCGTCGAGAGATAGGACATTGTATAGTACAACATTTACTTTTTTTGAAAAGTATATGATCACATCATATGTGAATAAAAAAGGAAAATCAGTGATCCTTCTATCAACAGGAAGTAACAACGTCAAGATAACTAATGATTCAAATTACAAGAAACCGGAAATGATCATTTGTTATAATAAAACTAAAGGAGGCGTTGATACTGTGGATAGAATGCTAGCGTCAGTCTCAGTCCGAAGGTTTAATAGAAGATGGCCAATGATAGTGTTTTATAATATGATTGACTTATCGTTGATAAATGCTTTTTCGCTTTATAGAAATATATTCAACAACCAAAACAAATTAAGAAGAAAATTTTTGAAAGAAATAGCAGAGGAGTTGTATAATCCGCTCCTGAACAGAAACGTCAACAATAAAAAAATTATCAAAAGGCCAAAACTATCACCCCAAAGAATGAAAATTGGAAACTATATGAAAGTTTCACAAGCACGATGTCAATACTGCCCACGCCAAAGTGACAGAAAGACTAATTCATGCTGCACGACATGTCGAAGTTACTATTGCCAACAACATGCTTCTAAGAAATGTTATAATTGTTAGAAAAAAATATAAATTATAATTTTTCAGCAATATAATAAACTTGTTTATTTCGCTTCAAAATAACCATTCAAGATTTGACATCTTTTGCGAAGTGACACGATATTGTGGCGAAGCATTCCGTATAGGATTATAGTGAGATTATTTATAAAAGTATTTGCGCTTTCCTTATTAAATAACGATTTAAAATAATTTAAAAGTGTTGATTAACTTTTTATTTATTTTATTATTCTTAGTTATCTAAGAAAAAAGTGGAGTGTATCACACCCCAAAAAGCGTTGGGAGTCATTTTTCTGTCATCTTAGAAGGTTAAATGTTCTAAAAATTCAGTTTAATAGTCCAAATGAATTGATATTCTTTGAAAACGCTGAATGCATGAAGGATTAACTAAAACAACAGTATATTTAAGAATGTAGTCTAGATTATGCAGATAATTCTTGATTATAAGTGACGAAAACGTCTAATTCCTTTCGAACGATTGCCTTTTTATGTTTACGTCTTTTGAACAGAACACTAAAAGGGCATTACTCCCACTAACACACATTTGATGCTACCTTATAACCGCAGCGAGAGTAACTAACAACGTTATACCGAAAGCCAACAGGATCACTGGATAAGGTTGAAGCAATGCTACATAACAAGTCACCAACAAGTTGCAAAAAGGAAATACAATTCGCAGTGGATTCGCTTGAATTTAAAGCACGCACTAAAAAATTTACAAATATAACAGAATTGTGGACATATATACGCCTGAGAACTCTTTGTGATGAATGAACTTCATCTTCAATGTTATTGCTGGCAGTGATAAACACTACGGGTGGATAGTCGGTGCTGTTTGGACTGAAGAGTTGAACAACAATTCTTGTTTTTGAAGTGAAGTGTCCATCTTGGAAGACGGTGAAATTGTTGCTCCTATGAGTTCGTGGCGGAGGCTCGATGTTGTAGGTCAGTGTGTGAGCTGGTTGAGAGTTGCACTCACAAAAAATGATGAAAGTTGTATTGAGTGACTTTTTCAAATCAATAGCGCAAATGAGTTCTGGTTTTCCTACACACGAAAAATTGGTAATGTACGACAAAGAAGTGAAGTAATTTACGGAAAACGATAAATCTAATTATGGTCTCATTTCTCTGAACCATATTGGAGTCCTCGTCGATCATCACAAGACTAATGAGGAGTGACTTGTTGTGGAGTCGGGATGTGACATTAGAAATGATCATGTCATTTTTGGTCATTTCAACCAGCTTTATATCCTTGGAATTGTGAGAGGAGTCCATGAAGGCATTATCGGTCATCAGTTTTTTGCCCAGTAACTGCGTATGGTTGTCGTCTTCCTGGAGATAGATATCGTATTTTACCACGTATCTTGTCGGGACTGTGTAAGTCCAAGAAATCATTGCAGTATCTTTATGGAAAATTTTGAGTTGATCAGAACTGGGAGTGTTCATCTGGACATACTTTTGCTCTAAAATTCACGTCACGAACTGAGTGTTCATTTCGAATTACGTTCCAATACAGCTGGCACATTGGCAAAGTGACTGCTGAAAATGGGACTGAAGAATGCGAATAAAATGCCGATTTTCATTAGAGTATTAGTGTTAGTCGACTGGTGCTCAGCGAAAGTTGACATCGGTTGTTGTGAGAGAACACCTGCATTTGTTTCCTTCTCCAAACACAACCAATAATGGGCTTCTTGTGTTTTTATGTGTCTTGGTAGTTGACTGCCGAAAGAGGTTCACTTCCGTTGTGCCCACCTCGCTTCCTGCAATCAATCCTAAATTATCACTCATAAAGTTCACCGCATATCCATCGCAATGTTACTATTTTATACGGATTCTGTTATGGACTTAAGTTGAAAATGTGCATTTTTCCAATTTTTGGTGTTTTATTTTAGTGACTTGCTATTGTTTCCAAAAAGTTCAATGCTCGACTCTACATTTAACTTAGCGTAGTGTGTGTGTGTGTGTAAATCAGTGAAATGCACACTTCTGTCAGTTAAAAGCTATTTACTCGTTTCAAAGTTCAACTAACTTGATAAAGTTCCTACATTGTAATCCTTTCTAGTTCTCTGGAGAACTGCAACTACCCAGGAACTTCCTGTTCTATTCTAGTATGTAGCAAACAAAAATGGTTGTCTATTTACGAGAATTTGTGTGAAATAACAAATCAATACCCAGTTCCATTCAATACAGCAAACACCAACACACACTTCTTATATTTGACGGAAATTCGCATAAATTTACAAATCAACACCATTGTTCATTTTTCAATCGTCACTGTCTTAACTTCCGCATCATAAATTTCACATCCATTAAATATATAAAATTCCGCATTATAAGCTCTCTTGTAGTAAATTTCGAAATTATGCATGGGAAACTTCAAAATCGTGCGCCGAGTCTTGTTGTATCGCTGCTGGGCGACGTGCATACCAACGCCATTTCAACTCAATATAATACTGAGGTTGTCGTGAGCTAGGCATTTAAAACCGATAAATATTTAAAAAACATTGTTTATTCGCGTGTCGGCGAGTACGCACGTGTCAGAAGTTTTTCTTACACAAACACTTCTAATATATTAAAACCTAGTTTAAAAAATTGAAGTTACTTTTATTTAATTAAATGCTTATCACCACGTTTAACACACTAGTTTTTGGCTGATTTTCAAAAATATAATCCGATTAGAACGTCAGCTAATCAGATTATAATAGAAAATAGCGGGGTTTCCCTATTTACGAAAATGTAGTTCGCTTTATAGTTATAATATTAAACGTTGTAACCAATAGCATTGATATAACTATTTTATATTTCAATACGTTATATTTTTTCGTATGTGAACGTGTGTTCGTGGTCAATTATTTGGTGGTTCTTTTGCCTATTGTAGCCCATAGTTTACAGCACCAATATAAATTTTAAGTTCCCTTAAATCACGCATTTTCTCTATAATATTCACTGTTAAGTTTAAGATTTAAAATCACAATGAGCGACAACTCATCCCTATCGGCCAACATATCCTCGATAAGCTTGAAGAGTTCGAATCGGAAGATGAGTGACATAGATCATGTCAGTTGTAGTGAGATAGAATATAGTTAGTGTTTAAGGCACGAAATTCGCTTAATGTGCAAGCACCAAAACAATGGAACGTGTTGCAAGCCAAATTGGTGGTGGCACTAAAGTTAATTCCTCGTTTAGACCACACCAAGGTGATATTATTACCAAGTACGTCAAACTACTAGTAAGAGCGACAATGATCTGATAAGGGTTCGGTTCGGTAACGACACAGATAACTTTTGAACGAACTTGAGATTATCTTCTAGTATTGCATCGCAGATCGGCCTACAAAACATGATAGTAAGCATGTAAGTGTGCACAGGAAAATTAAACAAACCGATACCATGGTAATCTATTCAAAGGAAAACGTCACTAAGAAGTGCTTATGTTAATGCATCGCGGAAAATCCGAGCTTCACACCCCATTACACTTGGCAAATGGGCTAATAAATTGGCTGGTGAATTGTATAATAGCACAGGTTGACATTAAATAACAGAGTAAAATAGAAATTTAAAATAAGCAACTAGAAACACGCAGTATACATGGTAAAACTGGCACAATCGCGTGTGTAATATCGAAGGTATTAAATTTCACACACTTCGTATTGGTTGGTGTGAAATTTCGAAGCTGTGATAAAGCGCGGCTTACCCAAGCGTTGCAACATGTTATCGACACACAGAAGGATATCAATTGCATAAACAGTCACAGAACGATAACACTACAACTAATGAAGTTAATTGAACTCTAATCACACCTTCGTCGCAGATATTAAGATAAATCCATTATTACTATTGTTGTGGATCGAACTAATCTAAGTTATATTGGATAAAATGAGAAAAAAATTCACTGAACTTTATTTGGAGAATTCATCGCTCCAGTTTATCGGTAGAAATGACGACCAGGCACGTATCAGAGGTCGATCGCTGAGAGTTGAATCGCAAAAAACAACTTAGATTGAGGTCGGCCATTGGCTTATTGGTGTCGCATTGCCAATATCCACTATGTTCGAGCTACATCTCGTGAATGGGTCAATAATTGGTAGGTATTGGGGGTGTGCGTCGCACAATATTACCAAGCCTGCTAAGACAAATTGATTTTATCATATGCTGAGTATATTTAGAGTATTAGAATTAATCCCTCGATATTGATGTGCAATGAGTTGGGTTGCTTTTCGGGCGGACATTTTGCTTCCGTGACAACTTATACCACAATATTATAATATTTTTATTGGTTTTCAGCGACGAGCGCATAAAAAATTCTGACCTTTAATCACTAAAATTGGTTAATACTTTGACCAATTATCTAGTTATTAGTCTTTATAATACACACAATTAGATTTTGTGTGAAATTAAGCCCATCTGATCACCTCCGAAAATTTTGACTGTAGTAGGAAAAGTGGTTGATCAAAATCTCACTATTCATCATTGTTGGCCAGACAAAGCACCCACAAGGTAAGCGATTTGTTGTTTGATGCTATCTGTGTTGTTTAAATTGAAAGCCTCGCCGGCTATCATAAATGTACAAGTTGGCATTGGATATGCTTTAAAAACTGACTCTATTGCATACATGTATATACATAAGTGCACGTATTCGTTGTTAGTAGTAGTTGTATTGATTAGTTGTTTACATATACAAACGATCAGAGTGGTGCTTGTTTTGAAATATCAGATTATTGATTGGTGGTGGTTGGATAGGGTAGGTGTAGGCGGTTGTTAGGTGGACGGTCGTGTTTCGATTAACGCTAGCTACGTACCATCACTGATTCATCCTGCTAATTGTTATAAAAGTGCACACTTGCACAACAAAACGATGGGGATAATTGATTTAATTACATTTGACAAATTAGCGACTATGGTGACTTAACAACACAACCCCTCCGTGCCATTTGATTCAATGCAACTTGACCTATTCAGTCAAATTTAAATTCTATTTTAAAAATATTCAAATCCTATTTTAAATTTAAATTGCGCTCATGCGCCTCGATGTTTAATCTATTGAATTCCCACAATCATCATTTAATCGAATGTTTTTGTTAATAGGCCATTGAGTGGTGCAATTTGTGGTGAGGTTGTTGTCGAGCCCGGCTCCATTTAGCTGTATTACCTCAATCGGTTGTGTTTCAGTTGTTCAAACAACTTATTCATCACGTGATAAATATTAAATTATCCCACCGTTATTGTTTTAGTTGCTAATTGGCACGGTTGTCAGTGTTGATTAGCCGTAGCTTAGAATAGTATAGCCGTGTTGGACGCAAATAAAAGTTGCGTAACATTTCCATTTTACTTCGCTCACTTTAAGTTTATTACTGAAATAAGTGGATTATAGTTGAAAATTTTAAAAAAACTTAGTTTAGAGTCCGCATCAACGACTATGCCACAGTCTCGATTGGATAATCTAGTTGAGTTGGGGAGCAAGCAAGCACTCCACAAACTCTCCGCCGCAACCAATAACAATTTGATGAGCCATGAACCCGCTCCCCAAAATGCGACTAGTAACAGTACAAATGTAACTATTTTTTTATTGTCACCCAATTGGATGATGATGATGATGACTATTTGCAGATGGTGAATTCGCATACGTCACCACATATACTTTCGCGCCTCAAGTGCGACGAAAACCCTGGGTATGATTGGTATTTGGCGAGCTGTTTAATGTTGATTTGGCGGCAGCAACAAGATATTCGTGGGTGGACTCAGTTGGGACACCACCCAAGGTACCTACCTTGAACTACTTGTATGATGTATTGAGTTTTCATTGTTGCGCAGAAAAATTGTATGAATATTTCTCCGACTTTGGACCCATTATAGACTGCATTCTGATGTTTGATGGAACCACAGGTCGATCCAGGTACGTTTGATTATGTGTCGTCCGTCAGTTAGTTGTTGCTGTTCTTAATGAATTACCGTGTGTCACCACATATCCAATGTTATACGCCGATTAACCGTAAAATTTAGAGGTTTCGGCTTTGTTACCTTCCTCCAACCAGAGGCTGTGCAAGCCGTCCTCACAGTCAAACAACACATACTCGATAATAAAATTATCGATCCTAAAGAAGCCGTTCCCAAGTACATCAAGGACATTGAAAATAAAATCAATTCAAGTCAGTCTCTTTCTCACGCCATCAACACCGTCAACTATGGCGCTGCTAACAATGCCAGTGGTGCTGTTGCTAGTGGGGGAAATGGCGCAATTTCTGTCGCTATCGCTACCGCGAAGCTTCCAAACAGTCATGCAAATGGTGGTGCCAAGTCTTTTACAAAACCTTCTCTGCCGCGGCGTCCATCTTGCGTTGGGGAGCAACTCGCACTGGCAACAAATTCCTTCAATAATGGTGGTGGCAACACACACAACTCTAACATATCTTCAAGTTTCCTCTGTCCCAATGTGGTGCACGAAGCCAAAATATTCGTCGGTGGCATTGGCAATGTAACTGAGGCCGATCTACGCGACTACTTCTCCACCTTCGGCACTGTTGTCGATGTTAACATCATGATGGACAAGGCCACAGGGCGACCGAGAGGGTTCGCATTCGTCGGCTTCAGCACCAGCGAAACTGCCGATCTCACTGCGTCTATGCGATTCCATTACGTGCGAAATAAGCAAGTTGAAGTCAAGAAGGCTCAACCCAAAGACAAGTCCTTTTCCGTTTCCAACAACCTTTGCAGTGTTAACCATAGCAACGCGACAGCTGCACCAAGTTCAGAGAATCACCATCATCATTCGACGTGCCAAGTAAATGCCGTGTCTCACAAAAACGCATACAATTTCGCCCCATACGCGCCGGAGAAGAGTAATATTAGGAATATAAGCACTTTGAAGTGTGACTATTCGCAAACCCACCTCGTTAGCAGTCAAAAAATTAATGCGGCTTTCGATGACAGTCTGATGATCGGTCATGAGCAACCTGTTTCTGCGATCGGCACTCCGGCAGACACAGCCAACTGCAGCGTGCTCTCCGGTTGTTCCACTGGAGGCACTGACGATCGGACTGTCACTGGTGCCTTGCATTCTGCCGCCTACAATGGTATTTTTGTTTACTTCATTGCACTCATTGCACGCATTTTTATTATTATTATTATTTTATTGCCCAACTTATCACTGCTGTGATCGCTTGATTGATGTCACTTTTGCCATTAGGAGAATGGGACTTTGATGATGTCATCCATTTCAACGACGCCCAACCAACTATGGTGTACTCACCAAACAACCAACAACCCATCGCCACTCGCACTAACTCTCCTCCAAGTGGCGCAGCTCTCGCCAACAACCACCCCACCCAGTTTAATTTGCCTGCTCACCATGCTAAAAGTCTTGTGGGGGAACCATCTATTGGCGCTAACCCGTTGCTGCGTCAACGAGAAGCTCCTTTGTTCGGAGTTCACAACAACCGAATCAGCAACAACCAAGCTCAGGCGGCAGGCGCCTCCTACTTGGATCTTGGACAAAATTCAATCGCCGTTGCTAATACCTACAATCCGTCAACCACAACCGCTGATCGTCTGCAACCCATGCGATTCAGCAGTGTTGGGGACACCACGTCTCTGCTCAATCGCCAAATACCTGATGATACCAAAAACAGTATTGTCGAGCTATTGAATGAAATATGGAAGTATGTGGACGTTGTCAGTTGAGTTGTCTTATTTTGCAATAGGGGTACCGGGTAGTTTTCGCTTTGATCTCTCCGCTACTTTGTTGCCATCCCTTTTTACGCCTCTCTTCAATTTTTCACTATCTCTAGTAGATTTAGTATTCATTTATTACGCTTTTGTTTGTACCAAATTAGTCCTTTAGTTTATCTATTGTTGTGTAGGATTTTTCTGCGTCGCTAAATGTTATGGATAGTTTGCGTGTGTCGACCGACTATTATTGTTGTCAGTGTATTCGAGCTTTTGTGGTTCCTAACTACAAAACTGTATACTGTAATGTTTATTTAAGTGGTAGTTTTTGGCTAATTGTTTTACTGATGTTTAAATTGTCATAGTATTTTCTCTCGTGCTGAATCATTTAAAATGCATTTATCCCAATGAGTTGTCTAGTCGCAAACGCATTATAAAGTTTTAACATAAAGTAAATTTGCATTAGAGGGAATAGTTTAATTTAAATCACTCGGATAGAGTCGGGATTACACAAATGTCTATCTAGATAGACATTTGTACGAAACTGGAGCGTGTTTGAACGTCACGATGCAACTCTCAGTTTGTTCCGCTCACCTCAATGAACTCTCATTAGTAACCTAGTTTGTATTGTTGGTGAAAGACGACCATTCGGCATGTTAAATTGTTCCGTTGGTGCCACTGCACAAAACAACAGACTGCTAACGGTTGATTCTGTGGATTTGTTAAAGCAGTTATTTAAATTAACTTTAGTTGGGCGACGACATGTACAAAAATTAGATATGGCAAATTACAACGTTATCATTTTAGAAAAGCGTCAATCAATATATATTCATGATTTATATGGTTGTCATTTGGCCTTGTTTTGTTCAGTTGCCTCTTTTTTCAGACGTTGCTTTTCCTGCAGAGCTTGAGCGTCTCTAGATTTGATTTAGTGCATTCACGAAATGCAGTCATAATAACCGTAGTTTACGTTGCTCCACAGTGAGTCCGACGTTGCTGGTCTTCTCAGAGGACTTTTTCGACTTTTCCATCTCTGCTTGTTTCTTTTGAACTTTCTGCCTTGACAATTCTCGCTGATTACCTCCTACAAAATTAGAATACTAAGTTGATGCGGCTGTCTGTGAAATAGAAACTTGTCATTGCACACTCTCGTCACCGTATTATTACTGAGATGCGCTTGCGTCACACTTGGAAATAGCATTTTGCACCAAACTGTTTACTATTGATGCCAATTAGCGATTGAAATGATCGAAGTACTGCAACGATGGTCGATTGAGAGTATCTAAGTTTGGCCACTTAGTTTCCAGCTGTGTGTTGACATGCGGTTCCACTTAACTACCAGTTGTTTTTCGGTAGGTTGAGGTAGTTGACCTCCCAATGGCGAATTCGATTTATCAGGCGTCTCAAGCCACGAGGAATTAGTTCATCCCGGTATTTCAGAGAAACACGAGATGTTTTCTCGTTTAAGCTTATGTTCGTATTAGAGAGCGGCAAATATGTTATTATTGAAACTGAATTATCAAACTTATCGAGCAAAGAACAATCGTTTTTTCATTTCATCAACTTTTTGGCAATAGAAACAGTGTCATTTTTAAAATGTTTGACCTTGCTCCATTGGTTAGTGGATAATCTCTTCAAAATAGAATATTAATGTAGGTTATATTAGATCAGTCTGAGTGCTGCATAGAGTTACAAATCGTCATTTAACACAACATTGCATTGAGTTAAAGGGAGCTAAATGGAGTTAAATGGAAAACGTGAGAATATTTAGCGTCGTAATTGAGTCCAATGGCAATAGAAGCATTATTTGGAAGCGCTTTGTGATGCCTGAACCTGGAAATTGATCGATGCAAGGATCCAAATCCTACACAGAAATGATGAATCATGTCACTACTCAAAAAGTGACACATTTTCCATTCAAGCTGTATTATTGCTATCAAACTCAATTGATAATGATAACACTAGGCAACCTTCCTGCTGAATAAAGTGTATTTCTCTCAAGTCCAATTCCATGAAAACTAATACTATTGAGTTTCTTTCCAATTTTTTGATATTTTGGATACTGTTTGTTGTTTCATTCAACCCGAGTCAATGCACAGTGGTCGAGCTAAATGATAAGAACTTTGCACAAGTTGTCTCGTCACGACCGTTCACAATGGTGGTGTTCTACACAGACTGGTGGATTGTTATTGTAAACATTGCCATTTTAACCATTTTAAATGTAGGTGCCACCACTGCCACAACCTTCTTCCCGAGTTGGATGTTTCTGATGAGATTTTGGTGCTCAACAGAATTCATGCTATTGCCAAAGTACATCTAATATAGCAATTTCTAAATATCAAATTGAACGTGCATGAAAGGTCAATTGCGAGGGTGGCGGAAAAGAAACGTGCGATAAAATGAAAATAAACAGTTTTCCAACAATTTACATCATGCTCTACGGCAAAGTTGCCTATCAATACAAAGATGAATATAAATCAGGTGATACATCGAGTTGATGAAGAATTCTCCGTTTTTATGCAGTTTTATTGCGATATAGTCAATACTATTAAATAGTATTGTTGTCTTTTAAAATGATATGTGATTGAATGTTGTTTGTAACGACGTCGTAGAACCCATCACCAAATACATTTTATCCAAGTTGTCTGAAACTCTTGGTCGAAATTCAGCCATTGCTGCAACAACTCCCAACCCAACCTACAACTATTTAGCCAACTACT
Organism: Merluccius productus; assembly: GCA_027122695.1. Taxonomy (NCBI): domain Eukaryota; kingdom Metazoa; phylum Chordata; class Actinopteri; order Gadiformes; family Merlucciidae; genus Merluccius; species Merluccius productus. Next base: position 8,660 of record JAOPJI010072546.1, on the reverse strand, counting down.
ACCAGCCGTCACCAAATCAACAAGTACACTTGGGACTAATCATGTTTCAAATGATATATATATATATATTAGCCATTTACTTGGCAACAAAATATTGGAACTGCCAACAGTCTTACTAATGCCCCCAATAACATTCCTAGCATTCACAGTGTAGACGGCAAAAATATTTTTGAAAATTGGATGGATTACGATGCTTTCAAATATACCAATAACTTTCATGCATTTCCCGTAGAAACACTTTACGACCGAGCTCCACCCACTAGATATCGAAAGTACGAAAACTACTGGCCAAATGATGACTTCAATTACCCACGATTTCAAGCGGCCAATAATTTCCCCTATCCAGAGGCCAACACCATGTACCAACCGGCCGCAGATTATTATCGTGACATACTCAAATACAATCAATTCTATAAGAATGACGACTATTTCAAAACTCCGCCGTTAAAAGTAGTTTTTAAATCAATGAAAAGTTCGACATTTCTTAAGACTAAGAATTCTCCTTTTCAAACCCCACTTCAATACCTGAACACAATCTCATGGGAAGGTAGAAACCTAGCACAGGAACAAGCGCCAAGTTATTGGTCATTTGTTCTAACTCATATTTGAATGTAGACTCAAACCCTTGGTATTCTCCATATTATCAATCGTACAACAACTTTTGGGAGTATCCAGGCATGAAAAATACCTGGATGGAATATGCCGGATTGAAGAAACACAATATTAGTGCGGCTGAGCAAAGTAATAGCTCTACTCTGAGTACACGACTAATTGCTACATTGAAGAAGCCAACAAGGGCAAAACCACTGCTGATTGGGTATGGAATCCGGACCTAGATTTGGGTCACAGACCAGCCATACGACAGTACATGGTCCCGCTCAAATACAGAGCCAACGCCATTAACTCTATCTACCTCAAAGGAATTTTGAACAAATATTTAAATCAAAAAGACTCCAATGACGAAGATTCGACGAGAAAACATTCTGTCCCACGCTCAGGGTCAAAAACTCAGTTGCCTCCCTTGCACAACTCTCCAAACGACAGAGTTCATCCGACCAAAAATTCCGACTCATTTAAGCTTATAGTTGATGCACTGAAAAATGTTGATCACAAGTGAAGTGTACTAGTGCTTGCTAGATAGTGTACCTAATGTGATTTTTTGATGGGGTTTTATGTGAAGTGAAATCATCAGTTGTTGACCAGCAAACTCATTGCTCCTTTCGTTTTAACGTTGTTGTTCGTTTACGGGTTTTAACAAACTATATATCCGGCTGAAGAGTTAGTCTATAAAATAAACATGGATTTACCATGTATTCAAGTTTTCATGAATATCGACCGAGGAGTATGAATAAACGAAATTCACTTGAAGCGTCAGAATTTTGAATGTGTTAATTTTAACAACTATTCATAAAACAAATAATCAAATTTGAAATTGGTTTCTATTTTTCACGCTTATTCATGAATCGTTTAATTTGTTTGTTTCAAACATTTAACAACTGTATCGTGATGTTCGAATCAATTTTGTTTTGTTCGTCTCAATGAAGCATTATTGAACAAAAATATTTGAACACATAAGTAGTCATAGTTTAGAAAATAGATTAACATTAATGAGATAAACACTTTGAGTTGAAGTCCATGATAATTATGGAGTAACGCGCCAACTCTATGTAATAAAATCATTTCCCTGAGCACAAATAAACTAACTAAATGTATCTTGTCCTCCAATTAAATGGTAAACAATCAAATGTATTGCACTCGGAAAGAATCCCAAATGATAACTCACCCGTTTAGTTTATCTGCATTACAGCAATGTCTATGCTGACAAGGTATCAGCGATAGTGCTAATAATAAACACAAATTTGCAGTACTTGAAACGTATTAAAATATAACGCGATAAAGCTCTGACATCAACAATACAACAGTATCAACGGTTACAGTCATAAAACAAATAGTTAAAATTGGCGTACGGGTAATTTCTACAAAAATATGCTCATGTCGATACAATAAAAGTGTTTTCTTCGTCGGTGAGCCACTTTGAGTCAAATGTGGCCAAGTATTCTTTAACTTCAGGAGAAAAGTTGTGATTCTTCTCAGAACGTTTGATCCATATACGTTTTCTCACTAGAAGCGATTACAAGAGGTTAATGCGACTAAACCGTACAGTGACATTCTATCCATTGGTCGTCAGGGAGGAAATCCGTTAGATACATAACAAAAATATGGGTAACAGAGTTTTTTCTGCTGGTCTAAATTGCAAAATTAAGCCCGAAAATGTTGATCCGCAAAATACTGTAAACAAACCCAAGTATTCACCAATGACCCCCACTACTCCAGCCTAAGTAAATAATGAGTTGGCTCATTCCTATGTGTGTGTGTGCAACAATACCTCTTCTTTAGCTTCTCGTAATGCAGCATCGCAAATAGTTTCTTCGGGTTCTACTCCTCCAGCTGGAGCAATAAGGTAATTTTTTCTTGACGTGACCAACATCATCTGATAAAATAAGGTCTGAAAAATTCTAATCCAGAAAGTGAGTTACTTCTTTGTGGGTTCTATCTTTGAAAATGAGGCAACCAGCCCGTCTGACGCGACCGTTGTCATCAAATGTACGAATGTTCGAGCTGGCCATCACAGAACTAATGCCTATTACCGTAGTACTAGAATAGTAAATTGATTAATTGGAGCAATTATATAGTAATACTGGACTAGGGTTTTTATAAATGTGTCCAATTATATCACACAACCTATGCAGATCGAATGAGTTGAATTTGAGACGATTAGCTTAACGAGAGACGCGTAGCACATTCGACGCAAACGAGGCACTGCAAATGTCGCGTTAAACGCTCCAATGCAACTTTTTTAGTTTATTCAAGCGATAAAAATGTGCTCAGTGAGAGTGCGACCACCTCCATCGAGTAGAGCGTTTGAGACTGAAGAGAATCCATCGATCGCCAAATTAATCTGCGCACCAATTGCTATTATTTTGTATCAAGTGTTATAATTGAGTCGTAACTGCCTGGAGAAAACGCTTAATGTCTTAATACATTGTTTTGGTCACTATAGAAACGACACTTTAGGTTTAGGAACAGGTCGCCAACGTTCGTGTTGACTAATTGCCTAATCTTTGCAGGTTGTGATTGCTTTTTGTTTGTCTTCAACCTTCCATTCGTACCATTGCACATAAAGGTGGGTAACGCTGCGATCTTTAGTGGCACATTTGTATAGGTGTTTCGAGCTACCTCTATTTTCCGATTGTTTTTGAGTTGTGACGCGACTGCAACAACGCTTTTAAGACCTGAATTTGGACACCACAAAGGTCATGAGTAGCGACTTATTGGCTACGTTAATTTATGGATACTATTAAAACACAGCAACACCACCTATACTTAACCGATAATCATTTCTATGGTGATACGAATTGTTAGGCCATAGACTCATACAGTCTCTTAACGTGGAATTTTTCGATTTTGCTTCCGCAAGTTGTCACGTTTGAGAACTTTGTCCGCATACAAAGTTCACTGCGCAACTAATTAACTCAAGTTTTAATGTGCGAAAAAAACGTGTTGCGCGCGAGCATTTGAGTTGGACCCTTGGAACATTTAAACAGTTGAAAAAAATCAAATGTTGGATCATCAACAAGTTAATTTAATTATGCAAACTACGCAGCGTTTATGTGTGTGTTTTTGAGGCTGTTAGAAAAACGCAAGTTTAAATCAAGCAAACAATTATAGTTCACTCAAAATGTGAAAGAACATTTGTTTGTTCTAAAAGATTATTTGGATTCAAAGGAGTTTTTGGCAGGTAAATATTGCCCAAAAGCTCATTGTTCATAATACTCGACTTGGAGTGAATAAAAGACAACTGTTGTTGTTTCGATTTGTAATTTTGACCCACACAATTTCAAGTACACACAAAACACTTTTAAATTAAGGTCGCAGTGAATTTTTAATGGTGATCACATTTAAATTCGACACTTAACCGTTAAGTAGCTTATGATATACGCCATATAAAATAGAGTATTGTTGTAGGGAGATTTCGAACGGTCAGACCTGCGTTGGTTGATTCATACATCCTCCAATTAAACCCTGACTGCATTTAGATTAACCAATTTAGCATTGAAAGCCAAATTATGTGTTATCAGTTGAAACTGCCGAGTGATCAAAATATTAAGCCGTTCAAACTCGGTTGCTCCATATTTAATCTTTATTTAGTTTAAACTTTTTAATTGTCAACAACGTCAAATGCTATTTTCCAATGTATCACCAATTTATTGCTGAAGATATGGCACAATCTATTTCCACAACGTTGCAGATGCGATTGTCACTAAGCACAAAATCGTAAAGTTGAACTCATCATTGGTAAGAGTAGTGGTAGTGGTGGTGGTGTGGTTGACTAGACAATAGTTTAAACACGGCAAATTGAACTGATGCATGTTATGTTGGGGGAGACCAACTAATGACGTGTAAATTATGCGCGCCGTTCTAATCTTATTCTGGTTAATTTGCCATCATGAGTGCTATTCTCGGTCAGTTGCTCCCACTACGATGTTATCGAAAAGTGACAGGCTTGGAGCACACCGGTTAGAATTTGGCGATCTAAATTGGTTAATTAAATTGTAGCCAGCTGTTACAAGCTACTTGTTAGCAAATTGGCTGGGTTGGTTATCGTCGCATTCTCATGCATTGGTAAGTTTGGCCAACGAACTTTCCATTCGAGAATAACATTGGTGATGTCTAGTCAAAGCACCTCAAATATTGTCTATTATCGTGGCAAAAAGTGCCGATGGAATCAGCTCCACGGCAATCAGTCTTGAGCTGGTGGCCAACCTTATAACTGCCTTCTACAGTGTGATAAAAGGCTTTCACTTCAGGTATTGCTGTCGACTCTAGTGTACAATGACCAACCTAGTGTGCTGGGTATAGTATTTGGGGAGAGGTGGTTTTCCTTTGTCTACAAAATGTCATTATCCTGCTGCTGTCCGCATATCACCGTCAATATTTCCAAATTGTGTTCTCTATTATGGTTGTTGCCGCCTCCACTCTGTACTCTTTGTTCACGCTCAACTTGCTATCAAAAAGTGTGATCATTTGGGCACAAGCCACACTTTCGTTGCCGATCATTCTTTTGAGCAAAGTGATTTTTGTTGTTGCTACCACTCTTGTTGGTCAGGTGTAATTTCAATGTTGGTTAGATAACGCAGATTGCAGTCAACATCAGAGACGGGGACACCGGGCAGTTGTCATTGGTCACCTTCAGCTTGATCCTAGTCGGTTCGTTGGTCAGGACACTGACCGTTGCTGTGGAAACTACCGACACGCTGTACCTGTTTCAGAATATTGGCTGCTGTATGTTGAACCTGGTCATTGTCAGTCAAATACTTCTCACGTGGTACAACCGAACTCATGAAAAATCGAAAAATAACTGAATTCAAGTTTCAACTTTATTTCGGTGTGTTATCTTTGACACTTGCTTTACTTCGACAATTAATAATGCCCGGCTTTGAAGCTTAAAATGTGACTGCAACAATGATCAAAGTGCGCCTAATTCTTTTTCACGCGAAATAAACGTGACTCACCCCCCCACTAAACCGGGGCAAAAATGGCTATACTAATATGTTTATGGTACGCCCGTGACCTGATTACTAAACTAAAAATTGTCCTTATGTGCGCATATGGATTTAGGCATAAAATAATGCTTAATTTTAGTCACTGAATTTTGAAACGTTTTGCACAATTCAAATGCGCGCGTGCGCAACTAACAGAAAAATTAATTCAGTTGCTTAAAGAAAACTCCACATTCCCCGGTTGTTTATTACAGTGTATTTGAATGACGAATCAAGTTTAGCATGAAGCTTGTATAAACCTATAACCTACTAGTCCATTGTTACGCGTGCGCATGGGAGAAAAATGGCAAATTGTTTTTTAATTCGGCAACGAAATCGAGGCCCTAAGACGGCGTACTGCTATTTTAAATAATGCGCATAGCGTTGATTGAGCTACATAAGCAAGTCTCAATTTGACATTATAACGCTAACAACCATCAAATTGATGACGGACAAAAACTTATTCTCATACACGATTGCAACTCAACCTAAATAAGAAATTCTACTGAGTGCTTACAACATAGTTATGCGATTGCAACTTAACTTAAATAAGTAACTCTACTGAGTGCTTACAACATAGTTATGCGATTGCAACTTAACTTAAATAGGAAATTCTACTGAGTGCTTACAACATAGTTATGCAATTGCTCCAAGTGAAAAAGAGATGCACCAAACATACATACAAAAACTATCGATCCTAAAATTTATCAAAATGATCAACATGCGCCGGCGTTATTAGCTCAGCAACAAAGAGAGCTGCTCGGCTTTCTTGGCATCCATTTGAGTAGGGAACTGAATGTTGAACTTTACAATTAGCTTGCCTCGAGTCGTAGGGTTCTTGGGAATAGGGAGACCTTCATTGTTAATCTCAAAAGTGGTGGAAGGGTTGATCACTGGGGGGACGCGAATATTCTTGGTGGTGCCTTCAACCAGACGAATAGGAATGATATTTTCGACAAAGCACTTTTTTAGAGGAATATTATAGGTATAGATGATGTTGTTATCGGAGTCTCTGGTGAAGTGTTCGTCTGGTTTGTCTTCAATGATGAACACAATGTCGGCTGGCTGCCTTCCAGGAAACTACACACAAAGCACGCATGAGAACCCAGCAAATTGGATGATGTTCCAGTTACTTTATCACCCAATCCACTGTAGGTTATTTTGGTGCCTTTCTTCCAACCTTTCTTTACCTCGATCGTAATTTGTTTCACTTCCTTGCTGCTCGACCCATCGGACGTGTACACATTGCGTGTAATGTTCAACTTTTTGGTGGTGCCATTGAGCAACTCCAAGTAGGACACCAAAAGTGGTCGTTCAATTGTGGGATCTTTCTTTTCTGGAACGGCTGCACCATGCGGGGAACCACCGAATGAACCTCCAAATGGACTAAACCCACCAGAACCTAGTAGCAATGACAACACACATCTACTATATTGGACAAAGAGAAATCTACTGTAATTTCTAAAGGTAGATCGTGAACCGTTGCCACAAGTTGATCTTCCCGTTCGTCTTCCTCCACCACCAAAAAACACTACCAAATACCACCGATGAAGTACACACCCAAGTCACACTGTAATACTGTCAAAATCGGGATCTCCGCTGAATGCCTTGGCAAAGATGTTATCGGCGTTTTCAAAGTTGAAAGGGTGTCCACCAGCCGAGGTGAAGAAATACGATTTTCCATCGCCTCCCGAAAAACCACCGGGTGCTCTGCCCTGACTTTGACAGTTTGGCACTCCGCCATTGGTGAGACCTTCCTCACCAACCATATCGTACACCTTCTTTTTCTCGGGGTCGGTCAGGACATCATACGCGAAAGAAATGTCTTTGAATTTGTCAGTCGCGCTGGGGTCCTTATTCTTATCTGGATGGTACTTGAGAGCTAGTTTTTTGTAGGCTTTTTTTATTACTTCGGAAGCTGCATTCCGATCGACACCCAGTATTTTGTACAAATCACGGCCCATTCTTTCGACTTTGCGCACTGCGCAGAGAAGTTACACATATACTTGCTAGAATTCGCTAGAACATTCCTTGTAGCTTTGGATCAGAGCTCTCGACATAACTTGGATTTAGTCGTCGTTGTGTGGCCTCTTTTCCGTTAGAATGTTCCAGTTAGTTACCACTTAATGCACTGGCGTAATTGACCTTTAAGTTTCAACGACAATGTGAATATTGGTGTGTTTTGATGTCGAGCGCCCATCTAACATAATTTGGGCTTATGTGGTCTTTAACTTACAATAATAGCAGATGAAATGTTTTTGGTCGAGATAACGTTCCAATATCACAATATTTTGTTACCTCGATTTTATTCGTCAATTCGCGCAGCGTATTCGACTATGTATTTTTGTCTGGATTATCTGTCTATCTTAATTGTTTTGTGTTCAGTGTAACGTTTAACCTGAAAAACATAACTCTTGTTGATGCTTAATCTTTTGGATCGCTAGTAGCGTTACCAATGGTTCAGCAGGTGCAATTTCCAAATGTACAACTACATGGAGCTACACATTCAACATATTACATGTAAATTCGTTTCAGTTTCACCTCAACACATATTAATTCAACGTAACGCCTTATCGATATCTTCCGATTCATTGCGTAGCCATCGACTTCTCGAACAAATATTGTTACACACCATAGAGGTTTGCACAAACCAATAATGCAACTGACGCTCGTATATGAATTGAACACCCTTGGCGTGTCAACCTTCTTATCACTCGATAAGTCGAAAATTGTGGCAGAATCCCATTCCGACTCCACTAGACATGGGTGTGCGTGCGCATATCCGCGTTTAAAATTGGCAGTGGCTATTGCCACGGATGAAATTAATCTGAAACGGCATGTACGCTTGCGCGATCTAGAATTTTAGTCACACTCACTTCTATTTCGCGTAAAGATACAAGGTTTAGATTTCAGAATTTGCCATATTTCATTATTTTTGGCCCATCGATAACGCTCTTAGGGGCCAAAAATCTACTATTTATACAAAAGAGTAGTGTCCGTGTGTCACGCATCAGTACGCATGTGCAAACTCTGTTCTCATTATTTAAGTGTTTTTAGTGT
>JAOPJI010072534.1:0-10358 GCA_027122695.1 Merluccius productus | reverse complement strand
TGTCCATCGCTAACCCCAATACCGAAACGTGTCCATCGCTAACCCCAATACCGAAACGTGTCCATCGCTAACCCCAATACCGAAACGTGTCCATCGCTAACCCCAAAACCGAAACGTGACCATCGCTAACCCCAATACCTAAATGTCACCAGTCAATCACAGCGAAATTCTAGAAAGCATGGGCAGGCATTACGGGACCTCCATTGGGATCCATACTACAGGGAAAATAAATTGTTTGTCAGCATCCCATGAAGCTGGCATCACATTATAGATTAAATAAGGTTCACAACACAAGGTGCTGCACAATTTGTGAATGTCTTGTTTGGTTTCCAAACACCACGTGTCTTTCCAAGACATCCTTCTGAAACCAATGACATTTACTCTGGAGACCCCGATACCTTCTCCAGATGCTGGCATCACTGCCTTCTGGAATCCACAAGGAACCCTTGCCATGCATCCCCGGGACTCAAATGTCACCGAGATCCCCCTCAACAGAAATTTGAGGACAAGGACAAGTGTTCTGTTCTCAATCCATCCGTTGTTTACGATGCTGTGCCTTTTGGAAGTCCTTCAGGGACGGACGCTGAGACCAAATCTGACTAATGACTGTGGGCGTGTTGAGGTTTGGTTCCAGGTTAATGGGTTGGTTTAGGTTTGGAAGTATTTTGGCATGACGGAATCTGAAGATCTTAGGTCATGGACTGCACACACTACCTGGGACACTCTTCTATTTCTGACCTATCATTTCCTGGTTAACCTTTTAAACACATTTGAAGCTTGTTTACTGCAGCTTGATTCATTATGTGCAATGTTGTATTTGATTTGCTTCTGGCAGGGTATTTGTACAGGTCACTGTCACCTGATCATGTTGACTGGTTGTGTAAAGGTTTTTGTTGAACTAGTTTGTGCCAATTTAGACTCGCAAGTCAACGCTTCGTTCAACTAAAGATTATGCTAATGCTGGGTGGAAACAATTCGTTTAAAAAAAAATGCTGCTTGCAGCCGTTGTGTGCTTGTAAATACTGTCGTACCAGCAACGCGTGCATTATAATTAACATTGCTCAGGACATCCATTTTCAATGTTTCTTAAGTTCTGTGTTAAAGTCATTCGGTACATCTCCAGTTTGTTTCACTACAGAGAATTTAGAGGGCGTTATTTGCATTAATGCAAGTTTAGAAATCCCCAGACGATTAGTAGGCGGCGAGATCTCTGCTCCTCTGGCATCGCAAGACTAGCTCCAATGCGACTGTGCTGTGAACTTTACATTTGTAGTTGAATATTGGGAAAGTTCAGCTACTGCGAGGGAATTTTTATAATTTGCGTATTTTGCGAAGAGTCCATTGGAAGATTTCTACAAAAACTTCAAAGGCAAGTAAAGTTTACAACTTTCGAAGTGTTTTAATGACTCACTTGATGGTGGAGCTAAAATGTGTTCACCATTTATTGATTTGTGTTGTTCAGGTTTCCCTGACTGTGCCATAACCATCTTTCCAGACATGGCTCATTCTGGCCTTCATAATGGTGAGTTTTGTCAAACAGATTTTTTTAAAATGTATATATATATTGTATATGCTTAAATCAACAGTTGACCATTTACTGTTCTGTGTTTGCTCCACGGGCAGTTTAATTCAGAGATGGTCCTGGAAATTAACTACTACAGTTTAGGTGAGCATTTCAATTTGTTTCACTTTCTTCCGTTAATGATTAATATACTTTATGAACCTGTTTATGAAGCACTCTGTAGAATATGGCCATGGCTACGGCCGTCTGTACCAGCAAGACTTCAACATCTCATTAAACATTAAATCTTGCGTATAGCAATGCCATTTTGTGGGTGCCGTCTGTTGTAACTTGGTGTTTGATCATTTTAAAAAGGTTACTCTGGATTGACTGGTGGTCCTAATGACTCCATTGAATGCCCCCTCCTGGAAGGTAAAGGCAACTTCCAAGTACAGCTGTTTGTGCACTTGAGGGTTTGTAAATCTATCTTTGAGATCCAGGACTAACGCAGGGAGCTGTGGGTGGAGCTGGATTGGAGACTGGGAGCTGTGCGTGGAGCTGGATGGGAGACTGGGAGCTGTGCGTGGAGCTGACTGGGAGCTGGATGGGAGACCGGGAGCTGTGCGTGGAGCTGGATGGGAGACCGGGAGCTGGATGGGAGACCGGGAGCTGTGCATGGACCGTGGCGCTGGATGGGAGACCGGGAGCTGTGGGTGGAGCTGGATGGGAGACCGGGAGCTGTGCGTGGACCATGGTGCTGGATGGGAGACCTGTAGGTAATGCTGGATGAGAGACCTGGAGTGGGAATATATTTGGACGGTTAAGATACTGAAATACAATCCATCTTGGCTTGGTTACATTTCATATAGACTTAATCCTCTGACAGTAGCAGCAGCAACACTCGTACATATGTTTTTAGTTCTGGTTTACTTGAAACAATCCTTCTCCTTCAGTAGGACTAGGTTCAGGATTTTTCTGTATTGGTGAATTTTATATTTGAGCCATGATTAGGTATTTAAGATGACACTTTAAGATGTTACTTTTGGAAATGGTGCACCTCAATGCAAAATAACAATGACTAAGATGCATGCTGTATACATGCAAGGCTGGTTATTGGGGTTCAGAATGAGCTGTAGCATTGATGGAATGAAATGACGCAAAATGGATGTAAAAGTGTGCAAATGTGTTCACTTTCAGAAGCGACAGGCAGGTGGTGAGTCACCTGGAGGTCCTGGTGGTGATGACTTATGCGAAGACCGGCCAGCTCCAGGAAAGGTAATTTCTTCTTCAGACCAATTTATAGTTCAGTTAATTGGAAGGCAGCCCAGAAACTGGTGTATAGCCATTTGTGGAAAGTATTGCATTTGTAACTAGAATTGATAATTCAAATAACTGGGTTTTTATTGCGTTTTATGTAACTTGGGGAAATTACTGGCAACTTACTACTTGTGAGTTCACCGGAGTAACTGGATATTTGGTCCACCAGAATTGAAGGAGTGACTGGTACTGAAGATTACGTCTCAGGTGAAGCTCCCCTTTCATCTATCCAGAAAAGGTAAGGATGTCTAAGCTGATGTGTATACACTTGCTAGTTCAAATTTGGCACTGTAATGTAAGGATAGTGCAGTGGCCAGGGTTTAACTCCCAGGAGAAAGGCACTGGGTTTGATCCCCAATGTCATAATTGAGCGAGAATAGATAAGCATTTTCTAAATGGTAATGTTCTTTAAACCCAGGACCGCAGCCAGGTGCTGTGGATGGACCAAATGCCTGGAGCAGTATGGCGCAAAACCACGATGTAGACCCCTGGTGAGATGCCGGACTCAAAATCTTAATTGGTCTTTAGTTGCATTTATTCAACCTGTTTAGTTTTGGTTGGTATCTTACTTGGATGCGTCCACATCTAAAACCATACTTGCTGCATACAAAAGGGACTGATACTTGATATTTTATAACTTTCAGTGACTCTTCTTGACCACTGCCCTCATGGTTCCTGCATTCTTAGTGGGTCTAGTTATGCATTCTCTGGCACATGCAAGATTGTATAAAGTTTTCTGCTGCATAGGTTTCTGCTCCACGTCATATACATACGTTTTCCTGTTACACAATGCTTGGTTGCATCCTATATTTACCCTTGATTTATTGTCTGCCCATTCCTCTTGTTGTGACGCATGTCCTCTCAGGGATCAATAAAATACTTTTTTTGTTTTTCTTGCAGGTGAAGGTGGAAGAGCAGATGGCCATGGTGCAGAGAACCAGGTGAGCGCTGTGATATTTTCTGGATACATCTCGATGGACCTGCTGACCTGGCAGCCACCTAATTAAAACGGCTCTTGAATTTGCTTCCTATAGCTTTTTTTGCAGCACTTGGACTGTTTATAGCTGCTCTAATGATTGTAATGCTTTGATTGTTTGCAACATCACCTGTAAGTCTATAAAATCACCTGCTAAATGTCATGACCTGAGTTGACAGATAAGGCTGTCACTGTGTTTTGGGGGTATTTGAATGGCCATCAAATGTCACTCATTAATAATGAAATCCTCTCCTTCCAGTGGTGGTTAAATGCTGAAATCTCTACTGGGCTCGGGCAAGATGACTCCATGCAGATCCCCTGACATTCATTTTTGCATCAATCCACTACAGAGCATGAAGAAAGTTAATTGATGACAGACGACTGGACCAGTGATCTCATTTGATGTCTAGACTTTTATGTCTGTATACCATGTCTGCTATTGTACTTGTAACACCCCTAGCTCTTAAGGGAGGGACTGAAGGGACACTAAACGTACCTAAACCTAACCGTCGCCAACCGAGTACCTAAACCTAACCGTCGCCAACCGAGTACCTAAACCTAACCGTCGCCAACCGAGTACCTAAACCTAACCCTCGCTAACCGAGTACCTAAACCTAACCGTCGCCAACCGAGTACCTAAACCTAACCCTCGCCAACCTCTAACCTAATGCCTAAAGTCAACACCCCTAATCATAAGCAGGACTATTACAAACCTAATACCTACATTTACCAAACCCTTAAACTTTTATATCCAAATGGAACCGTTTCAAAAAGCTAAACCTAAACCAAAGTATCCCTTGGTCCCCTCTTGTAGGATTTTTCCTTTTCCTCACTGGGGTTTTTGAGTTAAGAAAATTGACTATCACTTGTTGATTCATAAATAAACATGATTTGTCTTTTTACAAAATGTTTTGGGTTTTTGTCTTTCCTGGAATAGCAGGGAAATGTTCATAATGAAAATTGGCTGTTCAGTGAAGTTGGATGCAAAATATTGTAACGCTTTAATTTCAGTTGGTTAACTTAATGATCTTATGGAGTTGCAGGTTAAAGGTTTTTTGAGATGGGTATATGTTGAGGCATATTGCCAGCTGAGAACCACTGCTCTAAAGGTTCAGATTTCGGCGCCCAAACAAAGTCTACTGAGCTAAAATGACATGTATAACAAGCTGTGGGAATGTAGTTTCCTGAGGATCTGGCCAAGACGGTCCTGAAGTTATATTGGGGCAATTGTGTTTATTCTACTTTATTTTTATTTTTATATGGACAGCACTTGGACTTGGAGTAATACATTGACTATATAAAGGCTACCTGTGATTGAATGTTTTCTGTAGGGGTGCACACTGTACCCAAAGTCTTTCCAGCTTTACCTGCTTACTCTCACAAAACGGAAGGTTCCTTGATTATTTCCAGCTCTGGATAATACCTAAACTTTTTACTGTGTTGAATTTGAGATATATTACCTTCTTTTTTTCACTTTCTTTCACTTCCAGTTATTTCTTGAATCATTAAACATTGAGGTGGGAAAACAATCTCAAGTAAACAATGCAGGGTGAATTTTCTTATAAAAATATACGTGTTCTTGCATGTCCATATGGCGTGTTCTTGCATGTCTATTTGCGTGTGTCAATTATGTTCTCACTTGCCTGTAGTCAAGGTTGGGTTACCAAATACCTGCTTAAAATCAGGAGTAATAAAATATGATCTGATCATTGCATCCGAGTAATATAACCTTGGTTATTTGTTACATTTTATGAAGATATTACCTAGGAGGAGAAAAACATGCATATTATGCATAGGTTGCTTTTCTACATCCCAAATCTTGGTCCACTCTTGCAGTTTGCTCTTTTTTTTTTTGACAAACATTAAATAAATCCTTCCCCACCTGAAAACCACAAGGGCGTGGACTACAATGACTTCCATTGGTCTTTTCTGATAAACACAATACAATGTAAAACAATCTTTGTCCCTCTTTACCATGCGCAGCTTTGTAAAGAGCACACAGAGTTGGGTGTGGAGCATACGGTTCATAACTCGCAACCAGAACTTTGTCCAGCATACAATGGCTTGCCCTAGTTCTTTTAGCACTAACGCCCAATGATGGCACCTTATATCGGCACAATGATGTCCAGAAATAGAAAATGACTGCCGTGGCTGTGGTATTAATGCAAGATAAATTAATATTCCTCTGGTAAAAATGTGTTATCTCTTTAAGTTAGGTTAGGTTTTGCTCATTGTCAGACTTCCAAAAGAATGACATCCCTTCTTGTAGAAGCCACAAAATTGCTTTCAAATGACTGACACTTAAGATGTGAGGTGATGTCAGTTTTATATTCACATTCAAAAGTACTGTACACAGACACGCGCGCACGCAACATCTTTATGTATCTTTAAGATCAGTTATGTTTACATTCCTGCTGCTTTTCAAACCATACATCGTCTCCATATCCATACATTGTCTTCAGCTACTCTCATTTTATGGCTACTGTTATTTATCTTATTTTATATTATTTATAAAATATTTATTTTGTTTTATTCCCACTTTACTTTAAATTTACATACTCTTATTTTATAATTGTTTTACTCTTTTATATGCTATTTTATGTTAGTGTACCTACAATGTCGGAACAGGCATTTCATTGCACAGTATGACCAAGTGATGCTGCAGATTTGACAATCAATGACTTGAACTTGAACATAACAATAGGCCGACAGAATCACGTCTCCTATTGTAGGGAGTCATGTCCTCTCCTGCTCTGAGTTGAGACTAGTGAGCCAGCACTGGCTGAGAAGTTAGTGCGTGCAACAGCACGCACTAACTTCTCTTGGTACATTCACCACTTCACTGGAAGTGTGTGTGTGTGTGTGTGTGTGTGTGTGTGAGGCTTATGTGTTGCATGCCTGTGACCTTTTCAGGCCTGTCATTGTGTCTTTTGTATGTGTGTGGCTATGCGAGTTTGCATGCAAGCACACAATGAAGACGAGGTGTGTCTCTGAGAGGCAAGTGCAGTAAATGTATGGAATAAACGGCGCACTTCTGTCTTAGACCCTTGAGAGAAATAGCTATTAAAAGATGGATTCACATAAGCTGTTGTGAGGTGAAGGGTTGACAGTACATCTTTAACTTTATGGAAGAATATTTTTTTTTTTTTTCAAGGCTGAACCAAAGACTAAGAAGTTGGGTGAGCAGATACCAGGCTTACTTATACCTATAGATATTACAGCTATACCGTATAGCGCGACCGAGGATAAAGCTTGAAGGGGAAAACGACAACAACGCTTCTTCAATTCCAAATCCCTGCCAATCCTTCGCACGTTGCATAGGTATAGGGTTCCTCCCCCCCCACCCAAAAAAAAAAACCCAACATGATCCAGTGTGACTAAGAAAAGCTTTGGACCATCGAGATGAACGAGAGGCACCTGGAGGCCGCCACCGCTGTGGATCCCTTTTCATTTTCCACAGGTCCCGTCAAAAGGTCAGACAGATTAATTAGAGAGGGGAATAGCTGGTCGCGTTGCGGGAGTGTGGGGGGGCGGGGGGTGGGAACTGATGATGTCCTCGGATGTAGAAATAGAAATCACACAGCAGTGAAACATGTTTGCTGAGGCGAGGCCGCTGTGTCCTAGCGGTGGTATATAACTTGTTTACCCGCATGCCCGCCTCAAAAGGCAAGAGGCCCGGCATTTTCCAATTTCCTCATTTGTTTTTTATAATTTTTTTTAGGGGAATTCTCCTGGAAAATGAAACGAGGGGTAATTTTATAGTCGGGGGTGGGGGGGGGGGGGGGCTAGCCAAGGGGATTTGGACGCGATGGTTGAAGGGGGTGGAGTGAACAAGCAGAGATCGCATAACTCGTCTGCAAATGTCTTGTCTTGTTCACACTCCACTGTCTGGTTGGCACGGAAACTAGATTGTCCCCTCTGTGGTCTGTCTGCCCTAGTGCACAAGTGTGCGTGCGTGTGGGTATATCTCTATGTGTGTGTGCGTCAGGGGCGGGGGAGCCGGGGTCAGATGGCCGCAGGCCGTTGGCGCTGAGGAGTACACTCAAGTTCTCAGTACTCTCAGTGTGGTCACAGAGCCAGCCGAGACCGGTTTATGCTGCGCCGCTCGCCTCCCGCTTGTGCTTGCAGCTGCTGAAAGCAATACGCCAGCGAAAGACACCCGTCAACTGTCAACACGTCTGGGACACGGGCGATTAACCTTTGTCCCCTGGAAAAGGCGTTCATCATTTGTCGTATCATCTTCTGCGT
This sequence comes from Merluccius productus, assembly GCA_027122695.1. NCBI lineage: Eukaryota > Metazoa > Chordata > Actinopteri > Gadiformes > Merlucciidae > Merluccius > Merluccius productus. Next base: position 2,316 of record JAOPJI010072534.1, on the reverse strand, counting down.
TATCGCCACTGTTATGGTCACTTGGGATCTACACAATTTTATGACTAATCTTTAAAATGATAGGGCTAGGGTTTGTGTCTGTTGGCTTAATTCATATAAAGATACAAAAATATAGTTTATCTAGTCAAGGCGAATGATTTACAATACAAACCTCAATGCAGCAAAGTAAGGGCAGACAATCTTCCATTTGTATCTATGAGGCGGATATCTCTACTCATATCGCATATCACTATATATGGCCTGGCGTTTATCACACAACAGCCTATACACCACTATCGGTGTACACCGATAGTGGTGGGAAACTAGGAATGTCAATCAAGGGAACGATGGGCGACTGACTATAAAACAGTGATAGGGAGAGTGAGCCACCGGTGGTGACCTTAGTTGAACGGGGGTCATGTGACCTTTACACGCCACAGGGAAATGACGCATCAGAGCCAGACGGTCGTTGTGTCACAATGGGTCTTCTGTGTGTGTTGATCCAGACTCAGCTGGTCTGATCAAGGATTCAGTGTGTGCTCGCCGCCACCGCCACGGTCTCCTCCGCCGACTTTAATGGGGTGAGGCGGCTCCGTCCAGTTTTGATCGGCAAGAACGAGAACAATGTCCTTGATTGCTATGCAGAAGATGAAATGTCATGATGTTAATAAGACAAATGGCCCCGGAGGAATGACAGACAGGCGGGTAGGGGGTGGGGGACGCTGCTTTGAAAAATTATAACCGTTAAAGTCTACAACACCATGGATTTAGTAAATACTTTTTATGTGTAAACTACAAAATGAAGCCATTGGCTTCATTTCCTTTGGAGGATTGGCATCAGTATTCGGGATATTATGGAGGACCTGGTAATATTCATACTGTATAAGCTGAGATAACAACGTCAGTTAATGGTTTTAGAAGGGCCAAATGTCCATTCTATACACACAACCCAAAAATGTTTTTGGCCTCAGGTGTTGAGCCGCATTTCATGTTATGTTTCCCCTAATTTGAAATCAAACCGGGGCGCATGGAGGACGAGACCACATGGCAGAGTAGCGCACGTGTGTGTGTAGCGGCGCACGTGGGAGGACCGCTCGAGCCTATGTAACGCATTCCTGGCCGGCTACTCAGCACTTTGACGTTGAACGCCGCTTCTTTCCCCCTGGCCCTGACCGCTGAAAAGTCAGCAGCAGCCTCTCTCCGGATCTTTTGGAGGGAAAATAACGCGTCTGTCTGCCAAATACTGAGTCAGTGTAGGGGATGTTAGGGTGAGTCACAGAACCGGGACAGACCGGACCAGACAGGACAGGACCGGGCCGTGCTGCCCTGCCGGAGCCCAGTTCTTCCCAAGAATGCACACAAGATTAGCTTAAGACAAAGACGGGAATCATACTCAAAGTAAGAGTCATGCTGTATCATCGTGGATTATTGTTTCCACAAGACCAAAGTTAAGACATTACTTGTCCCGTACAAAGCAAAGTGTTGAATAAAACCACGTATGTCGTCACTTAGGAGAATAATGATGGATCCGACCCATCTACGACGTTACACAATGGTTCGGATCCGTCCTTTTTCCGGTCGTCGTTTCTGTGCCAAAACTAAGTAGCCATGACAGTGGTGTCAAGCAAAATGGGTCTGTGACTTTGCAAGAAGAACAGGGGATTTCTGTCTCCTACCAAGTCAGACAAGACAAACGGAAAACAATACCATGTGGAGTTAAACACTGACAAAGGGTCAAGATAAGGGGTGTGTGTGTGTGTGTGAGCATGTGGGGGTAGACACGCGTGTAAGTATCCTGTGTGTGTGTGTGTGTGTGTGTGTGCGCGCGTGTGCGTGTGTGTGAGTGAGTGAGCATGTGGGGGCAGACGCACGTGTAAGTATCCCGGGTGGGTGTGTGAGTGTGTGTGTGAGCATGTGGGGGTAGACACGTGTATGAGCATATATAAGGGTGTGACCAACTCGGCGCCGGGGCCGCCCAACTATAGCTTGTGGACACCCCCCCCCCCCCAAGGTGGTCTGAGTTGGCGAGCGGTCTGAGTTGGTGCTGACTCGACACAGAATACACAATAAGAGGTGTGAAAACGGGTGAATAGAAGAAAAATAAAGCAAAGGAAATTGGAGACGATTGAGAGAATTAAAAAATAATAATAATATTTTTGCGTCGTATTGCGGTAAGATGGGTTTGTTATGGAAAGATTTGTCCTGAGTCACGCTTGCGGAAAGCGGCTGAGTCAGAAAGTTACAGAAAGGAGTTGAGCCCTAGCCTAGAAATCTAGACGCCCCCTAGCGGCAGCACATTTATTTGGCAGCCAGGTGGGTCTAGCACTGCTCCGTCGG
>JAOPJI010072499.1:0-10361 GCA_027122695.1 Merluccius productus | reverse complement strand
AGAAGATTCGAGATTCGAACCCACGACCCCCTAGGGGATCGGGGACCCAAATCAACCACTGAGCCAACTGCCCGGTTTACTCTGTTAAACACAGTCAAACGTGGTTATTGCGCAACACACTTAGTGTACAATAAACATACAGCGCACGCACTCTGGCATTTAAATTTTAAAAGGCGTTGGCTATTGCTGTGGACGGAAATATAATTAAAATTACGAAACGCATCTTTATTTAGTTTTTAATTGTTGTTCGTGAAAAATGCGCACAATTTTGACATAATTCTAGAGAATTTGAGATAGTGGACTTTGAGGGATAGTGCGTGAGCACTTGTATCACTGACTACTTCGTGTATTAATGTGGAAATTATCTCCTAATTTGTGTAATTTCGACGTTCATTCTTCGATTAGTTACCCATCTTAAAACATTCATATCTTCGTAGTTAAATTATTTTCTCAAACGTATTCCAAAGCCAACTTTAAGTAAACAATAACGTTTGTTTCCTTATGATTACCTCCATTTATCCCTACAAAATTTAATTATAAAAAACACATTAGTCCATGATAGATCATTAAAGTTGAGGTTGCGCCACGAAATCCACAAAACGTTGCATGTTTTGAGTCATGTCAACCACCCCGCACGCGCACTTCGTGTTATTCTTTCTGACACACCTAGCCCATTCTATTGAGCACTGCAAATCATCTTCGTTGCTATGCATGAGACACGACACATGGATACCCTGTAGTGCGAGTTCGCTCCGCTTTCTACCCTTTTATTAAGTCAAATGCTAAATTATAAACTACCTGATCCGATTAATAACTCAACAATATTAAACATCACACCAAGTGTTCTGAAGTCTAACCATTTGTTTGGCATCCTGAACAACAAACTCAGGCATCAAGTCCACCTGACATCATAACTCTATTGGTTCGGGAACAACTGAAGCGCGCGCATGGCAAGCATGGGAAAGGTTGAAGGCGATGAAATGTTTGATAACGGTGGGCAGCTGTCGCCCACCAGCAAGACGTCGTCGAAGAGTCCCCCTGAACTACTTTCGACGGTAGCAGATTTTTTGTAGGTCACTGTGTCAACATGTGGCTATTGGTGTAGGTGAAGATGAAGAACCTCCTGCGATCAAATTCGAAAGTGGGCAAATTGAGTCCAATGGTGCCATATTTGTTGGGTGAGCTATTTTAGTTTGTGCTAGAAAGCATGCATTATTACTATTTAATGACGCATTTTGCTAATACGCTTGACATGCATACAGTGAAAGCTACAGAAAAGATTCTGAGGGAAATATACGCTGATTGCGAAACCGTTTTGGAATCGAGTGGCAAGAAATATATTTCCCATTCTACCGTGTATTGACCACATTATTAATTAATGTCAAGGTACAAAGTAATGTTTAGAAAAGAGTCCATTTTAAACAATCCAAATTTGAAAATGTTTCGTGCCATAGTCCGCGAAATTCCCGACGCTGTAGAAAGCACTGCTGCGACTGAATCTTTGCAGAAAAAGTTTGCAGATGTTTGCACTGTTCTGTATAATGATTTGTAGGAACGATTTTCCATCCAAACGTAGCACTTCGTTCAAATCCAGAAAGATCGGCAAAGTTGTTGTAGGTCATTCGAAATTGTCATCGGCCGCTATTACTCTCTCAAATGGTAACTCCACTAAGTGCGAGGATAACTTGGCAGATGCTGCTATGACGGTCGACCAACCTCCAATATTATTCAACGACGTCCAGCAGGAAGACGACAACTACGATTGACATTGGAATTTATAGTCTAACTGTTTTGTATAATACTGTGTTACTGTGTTGTTGATATTTTTCGATTTTAATCGTGAAACTTTTGGGCGTTTATTGTGGCTTGCTTGCGCCACTTATGTCTAACAATTTCAAAGCCATTATACAATTGTACACTCGTGATAAAATCTCTAAATCTACACAAACAGATATTTTTCCGAATAGTGTTTTCATTTTGGTTGCTGTATGCATTCAAGCATACTACTATGCTCCTAGATCTATCTGACGAAACTAATTTTTTAAATATATATATATATGTATATTAGTAGTGTTGTAAGGTCGGTGTGAAAGGAAAAAGTTGTTCGCATATGCGTGCGTGTGAGTCACAACTTGCGACCACACGCACGGACACTACTATTCTCTAAGTGTAGTAGAGAAGACATTCAATATCAGACTCACGAGCAAATATTTATGGTCAGGCATGCGCAAAATTAAAGGTTCGATTAGCCGGAGCCCCGCTCTTCGAAACGAACATAGCGGGCGCCGACAGTGATCGGGGGTCAGGCTGGACCGCCACATGCTTCATTTGTCAAAACAACACTCTACCAGAATAAACATCAAGTATGGTTCGGTCGATTAACTCAATAGTAATCGAGACACTCTCTCAGATGTATTAAAGACTAATGCATGCACAAATTATAGGCTTAAAATCTAAACCCGATTATATAGTCGGCCATTAACGATCGTATCTGATTCTAAACCGCCCCCAATTACATGAATAAAGTTAGTCTGAAAATTCAGTTTAACTTTTAGTAATTTGTGGACGTTGTTGCAAAAATACCGTTAGATTTAACATCAAAGTCAACACGAAATTACAAATGTGCCAATTCATAATTCGCAGCTGGTCATGTCACCACGTTTTATTTCACCTACGATTTAAAGCTGACAACTTTGTTTTGAGTGTGCGATTAAAATTGAAGCACTTTAATAGACATCAATACGCCTGCGTGAAGAAAGCTCGATGAAGCCGCTATCGGACGCCAAACAAGAAGAAACTCAAGCCGCCAACAATGATCCCCAGAAACTATACATCGGGCAGAAGGTCATAGCAAGGATGACTTCTGGCGAATTTCGTACCTATTTTTGTCGATTACGAGATGAATTTACCACTCTAATTTGAATCATGTTGACAAAAATCTCTAATGATACTGTGCTCCTAGACAAAGGGGAAATCATCATGAGCCGAATTAAAGATGACAATGAAGAGCAATTTCTCGTTCATTTCGATGAAGGTATCTAATGTGCGGGGTTTGTTGTCATGGATGTCTAGTTAATCGGCGCCTGGATGTATGGCTGCCCGAGAATGACATCATAACCGATATCAACTCCGCCAAAGACATTCTGCCCCGTTCAAATTGTGATTCTTTTGTTATTGGGCGTTGTTGACGTCTGGTGTTGCAATTAGCCGACGCTAATGCTGATGATGGCCCTGAAAGAAAAATGACGAGGCAACGCAAGCGGAAGCTCGATGAGATCAATCATGTTCCTCAGGTATGTTGATGCGGTGTGCATGTTTTAAATTCGTGTGTAATCTTATTGAATGGTGTGTGTGTGTAGAAAATTGAAGATATGGATGCCACTACTGCTGCTCTAGAAAAGGCTCATGAAGAAGTACGCAACCTTCATTATTATTATTATTATTAATTCTTCATCCTATTCCACTAATAATACTTTGTTATTTGCATCAATTCTTTTGGTGTAAACACCATGGTTACTTCATCATTTGGTTGACTAACCTAAACAATAGTTCACCAAAATCAAATACATCGAAGAAATCGAGTTGGGCTATTACAAAATTAAAGCGTGGTACTTTTCGCCCTACCCGTTCAAATACGGAAAAGCGTCCAAGTTGTACATTTGTGAGTTTTGTCTGAAGTACATGCTGGAGGATTCCAACTACGTGAAACATATGGTAGGTTTGTGGGTTGGCTCGTGTGATGTTTGGTAGGAGAACTGCAACTTCCAGTTGACCGATCAGTTCTACGCTAAAGACAACCTTCGAATGTTCCAAGTTGATGGCAATGCTCAAAAGGTATAATAGATTCATTGTGTTAGTTGGGTTACAATTTATTTTTTCAAATTTGTTGATAACTCGAGTTATTGTGTGGTAGCTGTATTGTCAAAATTTGTGTTTGCTCTCCAAATTGTTTCTCGACCATAAAACTCTCTACTACGATGTGTCGCACTTTTACTTTTATGTGCTCATGGAGGTGGACGACTATGGCACCCACATAGCTGGTTATTTCTCGAAGGTACTTTGTGTTGGTTGTCTCTGATATCGATTCGCCAATGTACAGGAAAAACACTCTAGCGAATGCTACAACCTGTCGTGCATCATGGTGTTGCCTCCGTACCAACGTAAAGGCTACGGAAAGTTTCTCATTTCGATGAGTACATTTTCTTTGTTGAAACTGGTGTCACTTTGAACAAATTAGGTTACGAGTTGTCGAAAATCGAGGGAAAAATCGGCACTCCTGAAAAACCATTGTCCGACTTGGGCAGACTCAGCTACCGGAGCTACTGGTGTTGGGCGCTCTTGGAGTACTTGAAAAAGACCAAGTGTGCTCCGGTCACGCTAAATTTCTTGAGGTATTCATCAGTGGATCGCGTTTGTCGATTGTGTTGTTGTTTAATATTGTTAATTCTCTTTCAACGTTTGATTTGTAACGATCGCATTCAGCTCTGTCACTGGATTCCAAAAGGACGATATTGTCTACGCGCTCCAGACCCTCGGACTGCTCAAATACTGGAAAGGCCAGTACGTCATCTGCGCCACTATCAGGGTCATTCGGGAGTTTCTGAAGACTGGAAATTGCAAGCCGCCAAAACTCGTAGCCGATCCTAAGTTTGTACATTGGAAGCCTCCTTTGAAGCCGTTGAGACATCCTTCCATTGTGGGACGTGTAAGATAATCGATCGCCCTGACTTTCGAAACGCCACTTTCTTTTTTACGTTCAACTTTTGTGATTTTCTTTGCGCGCTTAAATCGTTGCACCAGTGTTTCCCAACCTTTTTCTCACGCCACGTTGTTCGTCAAAGAATTTTTGGCGCCCCACCGTATTTTAAAATATTTGATATGTTTATAACCATCACGAAAAAAATTTGAAAGTTATTCAGTGTTTCACCATTAACTTGCACACTGCTCGCGCATTCACTATAATAGTCCAATCAACTTGCACACTACTCGCGCATTCACTGCAATAGTCCATTGCAAACTACTCGCGCATTCACTGCAAAAGTCCATTGCACACTACTCGCGCATTCACTGCAATAGTCCATTGCAAACTGTTCTCGCATTTACTGCAATAGTCCATTGCAAACTACTCGCGCATTCAATACAATAGTGCAATCAAATTGCAAACTACTCGCGCATTCATTGCAATAGTGCAATCAAATTGCAAACTGTTCGCGCATTCACTGCAATAGTCCAATCAAATTGCACACTACTCGCGCATTCACTGCAAAAGTCCAATCAAATTGCAAACTACTCGCGCATTCACTGCAAAAGTCCAATCAACTTGCAAACTACTCGCACACAGCTAGCCAGCTTCAAATTAAATTAACTGCGCTGACAGCAGTTGCTTGAGGCGCAGTTTATTAATATTTGCATGCAAGGATTTAGAAATTGCGTATTATTACACCGAGAATCAGTGAAATAATTGTTTTTTTATAATTATTCATCGACCCATCGAAATTCACAAATTTAGAAATGAGAGAGCGAATCGATAGCGTTATTGTATAGACTACTTTCGTTAGCAGCCAAGTTATTTATTGTATTCCAAAGAAGTGTATTTAAATTAAATGTTGGCGCGTTTCCTTCATACGTATTAGCGGAGTTTCGAGAGATTGTAGACTTATCCAAAGTTGACCATTATTTCCCCATGGTATATTAAACCAAGCAACGCACAGTGTTAAAACCCTACATCATAATGAATGTTCGACAGGGGACAATGACTTGTATAAACTTGAAATATATTACAATCTAATACGTAAAAAATATATTCTTGGAGAAATGACTCAGAATGTTAACACTACTAAGCATTTAGACACAACATTGTTAAAAAAGCTCGCTATTGCTCTTTTCCGTTTTATATTTTTTTAGAAACCTTAAAGTAGAAGTTGGTACGTCAACTAATTTTTTGGGGAGTTTTCACATTTGAATGAATATACAAATAATAAAAAACCGTGGCAATTGATTTGTGTCATGTCAAAACTTGGTGTATTTTTGAATTTATCGGCTGTATATTTATCGGAAACACACAGAAAAAATTTATAAACTAAAAGTTTATTTGAGAAATCGACGAACGTTTCAACTAGTGGTTTTACATGAGTCAATTATGAAAAATCGGCATAATTCCTAATCGCATGCGCCAAAATGTGAAAAACTAGAGAGCTTTTTTGCTGTTGAATTGTGTCGTATAGCTTTCACACGACTGTAAAAATAGACTCTTGCTGCTTATTTCAAACATTAATATTTCTAGTTGTTATAAGTAAAAGCTGTTGTAAATATTTTCATTTAGTTAAATGATTGTTTGAATTTTGCGTTATTAGCGGGCAATGACGAATGTAGAGTCGGTATAAAAAGAAAGACGACTTAACCAGTATATAATAAGTAACAATGAGATAATACGCAGAAGATACTCATAAATATGTAAAATTAATAAAGACAAGATAGAGGTAATAAACCAAAAAATAAACCAGGCTAGGAACTGAAAAAAAGTCAATTTGAAACATGCTCTAATGTTTGTAATTCGACCGCTACAAACTGTACATGGAATTCAATCCATTGGTTACCACACACACACACACACACAGTAGTAAACAAGTTATTCACAGTTGAATATGGGTATTAAACTAAGGGAATAAATTGCAGCGCATTATTCGCACCAATCGTCAGATCAGAAATTGGTTTCATCGTGAATTCTAGCGAAAAAATTCATATTTACAGTGTTTCTCTGTGTCATTACACAAGACGAATGGAGGAAAAGGTCAAGAATTCAATTAGCAACCCAAATGTTTTTGAAAATAGTTCAATCGGCTTATTAGTAAACCATTGATTTTAGCGTGAACTAAAAGACTTTCAGAGCAATAAAACACTTCACATGAATTTATTGGGCCAATTATCAATAACCTCGTTTGAATAATAACAAAAACTATAGACTGAACAATAAACATGAATTTTCATGGTAGTGAAATAGACCGAATCCCAGAGGGAAACAACTAACCGTTCTTTTGTGATGCTTTGGGGGATTATCAGCACATATAAGGTATTAGGATCTATTTGGTGTACCGCCAAAGATAATACCCAAATTGATTGCCTACTTTGCTTAGATACAATTGAGATTGGTAATTGACTATTCAGTAAACACCACTGGAACCTATTTGTTTTATTGAAAGCAAATAGCAACGGAGAATAGTGCCAGTAGCTCGCTTCATAGATATTTGAGACCGTCTTAATCTTTGGCGGCACACTGGACTAATCGTAACCAAAGCGCGGGCGGATTAATTAGAGCCCGCTAGATACAAATTGAGACAATGGCTGCATCGTCAACATCCAAAAATGCTTCATCAATGAAAAAAACGCCCAAAACCACCACCAAATCAACCACCCCCAGCTACCAAACCATGATATTGGAAGCAGTAAAAGCTCAACCAAAATCTAGAAAAGGTTGCAGTAGACCTGCAATCGCATCCCATATTATTTCTCATTTCAAGCCTACGGGATCATCCGCTCGGGTGAACACTCTTCTTAGTAGTGCCATCAAAAAGATGATCCAAACCAAGGAGTTGGAGTTGGTCAGTGGGACTGGAGCTTCCGGTAGATTCAGACTGGGTGCGTTGGCTCTCAAGGCCGAATCTACTGAGGCCGCCAAGAAGGCATCTGTATGCTTCCTTGTTTAACTGGCAGGTGAACTAATGTGTTATGTGTAGGCAAAAAAGAGAGTTAAGCGTGCGTTGAAGCTCGGACCAGCGGGGAGTAGATCGAGCTCAAAGACCGCTACTCCAAAAAAGTCGGTCGCCAAAAAGTCTACCGCAACTAAGAAGGTTACTCCCGCTAAAAAAGCAACGACCAAGAAGGTTACACCCGTTAAAAAAGCAACAACCAAGAAGGTTGCCCCTGCTAAAAAAGCACAATCTAAGAAGGTTGCCTCGGCCAAAAAAGCTGTTACCAAAAAGATTGGAGCCAAAAAATCCAATTAATGTAATTTGTGACGTTCTTTTGGTTCATTTGTTTGTTATAAATATGTTTCATTTGACGGTGTTGTTTTTTTGCTTGTTATTTTTCCGTAAGATCATAAGAACGCTAGTTTAACAACACAACGAGAGTTGTAAGTTGCGCGGTTTTATGTCAGTTGAAGAGAATTAGATTAGCGCTATAAAATGTGCGAACACGAAGCGATGATGCTAGTTAGGTGGTTGACGAAAAATCTCCATCGCAGTCCTCATCGTCAACGAGAGACTTGAAGATTTTTTGTGTGACGTCAAAGGCAAATTGAAGTCTGTCGTTTCCTTGCAGTTGTCGTGCGGTTTCTATAGAGTGAGCAATTATGAATTTCAACACACACCTTTTTAACAGGCATAATTGAATTGTTTCAATGCATTACCTCTGTAACGACCTATGTTGGAAAGCATTGCACTGAAGTCAACACAGTCTTCAGACTCTAACAACTCACAGATAAGCGTATTCGACGAGCAACAAAAATACTATCGCTGTCTGGGTGTTTTGTGTCATGTGAGGATGGGAGCAGTTGCTTGATTTATTGCATTGTACTTGAGATAGTAATGAACAGTTACTTGGGTGGGTCTTTGAGCGTTTTCGATCGACACAATCGGCCATGATGTGGTCGCTTGCAGACTCATTTTCGTTTCGCAGCAAATGGGGTACTTGAGCTGCACGTCACCATTGTCAAACTCTACTCAAATGATGTAATTACCGAAATTTCATTACCCCAAAACAACTACGGTGAAATGGCTGTTCACCCTTTCATGCCAAATGTTTCCATATGGCAAAATTAGATTAATTTACACTTTTAAGTGGCGTCAACTTGAACACATAACCTACGTGGGTGATAAAGTACGATTAAATCTAACACAAAAGTTGATTTATACAAATAAAGAATAACCAGGTGTGCGCTACAAACTCTCATATTTCGATTGAAGAAAAGCGTTATCTATCGTCGAAAGTACACACGAATGGGTACACTTCAGTGACGAGCAGTCCATAGGCAAATTAAAGTCAATTATGTTGATTCGTATTTTAAAAATAAGCTGAAAAAAGTAAATACTGAATGAACACGTTCTATTCTGCCAATATGTCGAACTCAGAAATGCAACGCTTGATTAATTTCATATTGTTTTATCAAGTCTCGTTATAATCAAGTAGCTAAACTAACATTCCTTTAAACTCTCAAGTTCTTACACGTGGAAGGGTTACATTAATAATAACAATAATAAATGTAATATGTCACAAATACAGTGATGAATTAAATTTATTTATAAATGAAAACTAATTGGACTACTCGAAAAGATGTCATCCTCCAGCGGATCGTAGATATTGGTGTAGGCAATGCTTCTGTGGACACACCATTTAACCAAATCCTGGCTTTTTCCTTCTGTTTGAAAGTGTTACACTGATCACTCAACAAATAGTACCATAGGTGTCTAGAAGCAGACGAATTTCAACTTGGGACAATGGAGAGGCTGACACAAGCGCATTCACACTTTCCCATTCGTCCTTAATCTAACGACAGTTGTTAAAAGTAAGTTGGCGATACTTTTTCGCCATCCACACAGATCAGCATGGCTACAGGTTGTGGGTCTAAAATTGGTTTATAATTGGTAAGTTTCAATGAATAAATCATCGTGTCAACTTAAGTGATCAAGCTACTGAACGATAAAGTCCAACAATTTAAATATCAAAATTGTTGATTAATTAAACTGACAACAAAGACAAATAAAACAAGTTAGGAGCACCATTATTCAAATAGGTCCATATGGCGTCCAAGCCATGCAACATCGTGAACTTGACTATAGTTCTGTAGTATTTATTGTTAATGCGCCATAGTTTTGTGTGTGGTTGGCATGGTTCGCCATTAAATTGGTCCTTGCCTACAATGCCTAAACCAGCGCACCAAGTAAAACAGACACTTTCACTTGATCTTTACCATTGACGTAATCATCAGCAACCACCTCATCGGCGAGATTTAGCACTGCTATTTCGCCCAATTCGTCCATTAGACGTATTACGCAAGCGCACTTTTGATATAATTTTATTTTTCGTGTTGATTTTGATCATCGTTCAGTGAATGATGACTTCTTCAAAGTGCCCCCATTTTATAGGTTATAATATTTCTATTTAAAAGTTAGGATCTAATTAAAATTATGTAGGCTATTAACAAAATAAACATATATTCCATGTATATGTTGAAATATGCTGAATAAAATTTTATTATTTTAAAATTCATTCCATGTATATGTTGAAATATCTACTATATATATAAAAGAGTAGTGTCCGTGTGTCACGCATCAGTACGCATGTGCAAACTCTGTTCTCATTAT
>JAOPJI010072488.1:0-10362 GCA_027122695.1 Merluccius productus | reverse complement strand
CCTCATAGTGGCTGAACATAGAGGCAAAGCAGTAGGGGGGCCCCCCCAGCTCCAAATGGCGTTTCATCTTCCACACTGGGGGCCACCTTCATCCCAGCACCGGGAGGTGGCTTTGGGAGGACGTCTATGATCTTCGCCCAGATCTCCCCCCCCCCCCATTCGTCCGCGGTCACAATCTCTCTCTCTGTCTCTCTCTCTTTCTCTCTCTCTCTCTTTCTGTCAAGCTCTGTGCATTTCTGACTCTGCCCGCTCTCTCCATTACTGCCGTTTTTTTTACATGTTTTGTTTATTTCTTTTGATGAGTTCTTGATTATGGACCCATTTATTTGCTTGTGCGCATCTCATTCCTGATTCCTCTTGATTTCTGCGGTTGCATCCACCACTTGATGTGATTCCTTTTTAATCCCCCTGCATCTGAAACCGGTTAGATGTCGTTGTTGTTCTCAATGTAAACGGCAAAAAAAAAAAAACCTGAACCGAAACATCTCCAGTTTTATACAGAGTTTGATTAAATACAGGCTCCTCTCGCATGTGGTATGGCATTTTTAAAACCCTATGTCAGCGCTCATTATGATGAATGACGAGGGAGGATCACAGATACGGTTCTGTACCTCGGTTCTCTGTCGTGGCTACGGCCGACACACAGAATATGGATCCCATCAGCGCTTCCCACACGGCCCGGGCCACCGCTTTGTTTTGAAGCCGTTGGTGGCGCTCCCGAGTCGGCCGCCTCGGTGCAGTCGGTGGTACTCTTTGTGTAGGACGGGGGGGCCTGCCTCAATACTCAAAACAAACAAAGGGGGGTACTTGTGTCAAAGAAGTGTGCATATGAAGTACCAAGCCGCCACTACCACCAAACCCCCCCCCCCCCCCAAACCCCCGTTGTCCGTGATGCTCGCCGGCACGGGGGGGGGGGAAGATAATGAAGCAAGATATTCAAAGTGGCCGGCCATTCAGTGTCAAGTATGTTCACACTGAAGGTGTCCGGTCACTGGGAGTCGTTGAAGGTGTGCAGACCATGGTCTCCATGGCTTCTCTCAACAGGAAGTGCAGTGGCTCCTATGCCAGAAAAAGGGCGAATTCATTAATATATTGATGGCCCTGCCTGCCATACTTGGTCACCATCTGTTGAATGGGAGGTCAGGGCAGGGTAGAGCAGTATAATGGTAGTAGCAGAGGAGGCCCTCCATGTTGGCTCTATTTGACGCTTTGTTGGTTAAGATCCACACGAGACACAAAAAAATATTCAGAAATTATTTATCATCAAGATCTGCAGTGTAAAAGCCGCAGCTGTCTCCCATTTGGTCTTGTTAAATGCTGTACAACAAGATTCCTCTAAACAGATCTAGTGAAAGAAAAGAAGGAAACATATCGGCGTCTGCCCAGGAAAACACATGTCGGAATTTGTTGGCCCTCTCGGCAGTGTTGACACCAGTGGCGGTGCTCAGATGTGGGCATCGAAGTGTTTAGCAGGTGTGTCCATTTTGGTTCAGTCCCTTCCTCTGCACGTGCAGGAGACCAGAGGGCTCAGGATGTTTTCCTTGTTGTTTGAGGGGCTGGCTCCAATTTGGACCAGCTAAATCCAGAGTTGGTCGACTAGTCCAGGGAAGGAATGCTCTGCAATTAATGGTGTGTTTGCAGGGTAGTTTTAAGCACGTCCAAAACATTTCAAGGTGCTAATCGTGCTGTCCTGATGACAGACACAAACGGGGTTATGGACGACGGTAACCACTGTAGTTGATGTAGTATTCAGTTTGGTTTTGGTAATGGCCTGCGACACGTTTTTTTGAACAATCTTCTAAAATGTGGCACTGACAAATGGAAAAGCGTCATCCATTGGCACAGGTTAAATGGCAACCTTTTAGTAAGGTGCATTTACAATGTATAACTTAGGCATCTTTCACATGGAGTACATGGACATGGACTTTCACACTCGACAGCATGCTTGAGCGGTCTTGGAATGAACAAAAAAGGAATCAAGCTGACATGGCTTCACACACAGACTTTAACAAGGGTGCACTTTTTTTCGAGAGTGCGGCGTTAAGATATCGCTTTGTAAAAAACACCAGCCAGCTGTGGCCCCAATTACTTTGCCCTCCGATCGGCCGATTATTTACACAGGTAATGTCTCCGAGTTTGTTTAAAGCAACCCCCGATTCTCGCCTCTTTCGTCTGAGAAGTGGTGCGTGTAACTAGAGGAAGGGCACGCAGAGCCCTGCGGTCGGCGTTTGCGGACTGAACTCGTCCCGTAATACCCCGGCCCCCTTAATTGAAAATTGATAGTAATTTATGTGTGCGTATATTTGGAAAGGGTTGTGTGTACAGGAAAGGGGGAGTGGGATGGGGGGAAGGGAAGGCAGCCCCTGGCCCCATCATTAGCCAGTGATTTTGAGGGTTGGGTGGTGTCCAAGCGCAACACTCTTGTTGAGAGGGGATCACTAAGTCCTTCTCTCCCCTGTGATATTTTCCCTGTCTCTGACGACGCATGTTTGGTTAGACCTGTTCTACATGTCTGTCAGAGGCTTTTTTCCCCCTCTCCATTCACACAGTTTACATTTTCATTTCCCACACAGTGTACTCTTACGCCTTTGCCGAGCTCTCCGTGTTTTTACTTTTTCTTTTGTGTGCAGATTTTATTCCCGCCTTCTTTCTGCGTTCCTGAATATTCCCCAACGACCTTCGCCAGCCATTTTTTAGGCCATTTCGTGCTGAAGCGATTAGTGTCAATTCATCTTTTACTTGATAAACAGCAAATGCATTGGCTATGAATTTGGTCATCTGTGAATCGTTCTATTGTTTTATTATGTACAAACACCAAATATTTACTGCGCATCACTTCAGAAATGCAAATATTTGGTTAAATTTCTCTATTTCAAATTATTACACGAATACTTTAGTTGGCTTCTCTACAGAGATGACAAACGCAAGCAAATGCAGGACATCACTTTGGGCTCTGGTAAATTGCGATGGGCATTTTTACATATACAAATGATCAATTGGTTAATCGAAACATTCATGTATGTAAAGATTAATAGGTGGTGTCGCAGCCCCGAGTATTATCGCTTGTTTTTCTCCTTTCCATTGCAAAATGGGCTTGTGGGTACTCGGTATGTACATGGACATCAAAATTCCTGCGATGTTCTCCGTAGCTCAACTTCAAAGCGTGCGAGCTTCCCTCTGCATTCCCTGCACAGCCGTGATTACCACCACAGGCCTGCCATGCCCCGCGCTACACGTGAAAACCTCTCGTTTATTCCCCCGTCCCCATTCACGCCGCGGTTGTTTTTCTCTGTATTTCTTCTATATTTTCGACTCCGTCTCGGTGGTGTGACGGCTGTGTTTCAGATTTTGCTTCCTAAATGTGGTCATTGTTTCTTTTTGTGTCTTTTTGTAGTCATTCATCTGCCACCACTAACACATCTGGTGTGTGGGACTACTCTTTTAATGACTATAAGTTTAACGCTTGGTCATCTGTTGCCCATTATCTTTGAGAACCCACTGACCCAACAGAATCATGGGCCTACCTTTTTCGAATTACGAGGCTTGAAAACCTTTTTATAGCGATGCTTGGAGGTGAAATGCGTGTATTTTCCACATTAATATGTGCATGTCTCGCATACATGAGGATAGTGTTGCAAGTTGTGAAGTGGCCTCCCTTTGTTCTTTTCAGCCCTCGCCGTACCCGCTCCTCCGGGGTACCTGAGTTACAGATCATCTGACCTAGATTGACTAAGCACAGTCAAGACCATGTGGACATATCATGGATTTGAAGAGTAAAGGAGATAAGGGTTGCGAGGTGGAGAGAGGGGTTGAGGGTTTAACCACCAGCTTATTAAAAACCAAGACCACAACATACCGTCTTTTGGACAGACGGGTATCGATCGAAAACACAAAAACATCCAGTGTAGGGTCAGGTGGACATGGCCTTAAGCTATATGTCCCCATTGGAAATGGCCACCAGATTATGGGAAGCCAGACATTTTGAAACGATTTTGTTCTTTTGTCTCCGTTTGCATGTGCTTGTCTGTGCCACAGGTGCTTTGCATTAGCCGCTCTTGTGCGATCGCAGAACCGTTCTTCCTCAGTCCGGCCATAAATCTCTTGTGTGTCTGGTGGGTTTATGAGTCCTTGGATGCTTCGCTGAAATCCCTCTGTCTCTCTTCCATTTAAAATATTGTTTCTTTCCACGCGCCTTTCCACGCATTTTTTTTACTTTCTCTTTTTCTCATGCAACTTTTTTTGCAGCCCTCTGTTCTGAACGGCTGCAATCATAATCATTTACATCAAACCCGGTTGCTGGAGTTTCGTAAACTATGACATGCCTACGGGCCGGCTCACAGACTACTAGTAGCTTCCAGCACGCTAAAGCCCAATGGTCTTTGTGATATAGTGCAGTAGCTAGGCTACATATGCACTCCCCCATGCAAGACAACGAAGTGCTGGGCCCATGTTGTCATTGTACCGTTGGTGTGCTTTCACTGGACTCCAGGCAATCTTACGCTCTGGGAAATCCCATGAATTGGTTCCCACTTGGCACCCTTCTTCAATACCCAACTGCTTGACTACTTGTGGTCGCCAATGAACAGAACCATTGCTGTTACAACTGTAAATGTAGTTATTTCTGCAGTTTGTCCGTTTTTTCCCTTGTTATTCTTCTTCACGGTGAGGTGGAGTTAGACTATGCCTACACCTATGATGTAAACATACAAAATTGTCCTCGGCATGCTGAACAGTTGACAGGAGCACTGCATTCGGCCATTGCCCTTTTTTTTTCTCGACGAAATCCATCGGGCGTCTTGAAAAAAGTGATTGCGTATGTGCGTGTGTCGTGTGTCTGTATTTAATTTCAACTCGCCTGGTCTCTTGACAAAACATCTTGTATTTGTTTGGATCCAATCATGCCCCCCCCTTTTTTTTCTTTTTTTTTTGGTCAGTCTACATACAGTCTGTAGTTAGGTTGACCCCTCGCTTTCAGACCGCGGTCGGTTCAGAGCAGCAGGCTGATGTTCCTCCGCAGCAGCTGTTGTGGTTTGAATCAGTGGGTGAAGCATACGCCAAATCACTCGAGTCGGGTCTATCTGACTGTTTGTCTTTTCAGGCCTCGTTCCCGCATTTTTCAGATAAAGGGAGCCGCACAAAGTCGAGAACAGAAGCTCCCGTTTGTTATTTCTTCCCCCCCCCCACCCCCCTTTTTTTTAGCTCTTTGGTTTTACCCAAACTAGTTGTTAAAACTGACTGTATCTCTGGCTAACCTGTGCCTGAGATGCAATGAAGAGGGAATATTGCCTTTGGATCCCATCTAAACAAAGTTGCCCACTTTTTGTTTACAGTAGGTGGGCTGTTTACAGTCGTGCCGTGAGGCATGGAGAGAGAAAAAAACCAAACATTGCCGTGTAGCAATAGGACGACAAAAGTTTGCCTCCGCACAGATAGTTCAGAGACGAGATGGACTTAAGAAATCGTTTCAGAAAAAAAAATTCCGAAATTATTCTCAGAGGATGCGTCGGTGTGTGCGTCTTCTGGAAAAGTCTGTTATTCTGAAAGATTAGGAGGAGACCTCAATGATCTCATCTCAATGATCATGTGGCGATCTCTCTCCCACACACACACACACACACACACACACACACTCTGCATGCAGGAGAAGTAATTAGCAGGCTGTACTTCATCAACTCATTCTCCCTCATGTTCTTTATTTACCCCTCGCACTCCCCTCCTCGCCCTCTCCTCCTTCCTGCCCTCTCCTCTCTTTTTTTTTGTTTTGTCTCCATTCTTTCCCTTTTCTTTTTTTATACCCAATTCTGTTTAGCCGGAGGGGAGGGGTGGAACGAGGGGAGCGAGGGGGAGAGAAGGAGGGAGAGAGAGAGAGGGGGCCAACAGGGCTGACCTGGCAGTTGAGCACAAGGGAACCGTCCGGCCCCTCTGGCCACCCTCTCAGTTAAGCTGCCCCTTTCACCCTCCACATTGAACGAGCCTCCAGAATGAAGTCCCTCTCTAAAGGGAGGTGAAAAGGGGGAGTGGAGTGCGAGTGGGAGGGGGAGGGCGAGGGGAGGCGGGGGGTATAGTTAAGTTTAGTCGGAGAACAACAGTGCACGTCCCCCACCCACAGACAATGGGTTTGTCGGCTATTTCTCTCCCCCCGCCCTCCCCCCAGTAGAGTGTGTGTGTGCACATGGACAGGCTCCCGGGCAACCGGAGGAGGCTTTGCATTGTCAATGAGGAGAGAGTTGTGGAGTCCCTACTGTGAGGTGAAAGTCTCTCTCTCTCTCGCTCTCTCTCTCTCTGTCTGTCTGTCTCTCGCTCTCACTCTCGCTCTCACTGATTTTGTTTGTCTTTTTATGCATAAGACACGTCTGTGTTTGTGTGCGTGCGTGCGCATCACTTCAACGGACAACATGAAAGTAGTAACAAAAGGTAAAAGGCGAGGAATTTAGAAATGAACCCACGCCTGCCTTATGCGACAACAGAAGTTTGCTGCAGGCGGTGATCACATCACTACAGTGATCTCAAACCTGAGGTCATAGTTTTCGCCCGAGGGAAGGTTTGTCTAGAAAACGGCCGACTTTGACTCTCGGAGGAGTGGAGTGAGTTGAAATGAAAGCAGAAACCAAGTGTGACTGTTTACAGATGTTTGTTGCAGAATGTTTTATTAGGACTTGGGGTAATGACTCCTGATTGCTCATTTAGGCCGAGCCGGAGAAATAAATACCTTTTTAGGAACTTCAGCTGTTCGCGTGATACACAATCGGGTTGATCTTCTTGGTTGTGTCCAGGTGTTCAGTTTAACCGCCAACAAATAAACAAATAAGTATCCTTGGAAAAGAACAAACATAATCTTATAATGGCCGGAACAAACAAAATGGCCGTTTGAAAACTTTTTACACATATATTTATATATAATTTTTCTTTCCTTAAGCAAATTAGTCATGAATCCAAGATAGGCTTATCGAACGATAAGCTCAACTATTAGCATTCCTTTTATGCAGAATTTCAATTTTAGTAATGCAACCACGATGGACTTGGATTAAAGCAATTAAACACAGCGCAGAAACATAAAACGGGAGACATTTTACACATTTACACAAAGTATGTATGTTTTTTTTTGTCGGTATATCGAGGCACATAACATGCAAGCTATAGAACGCCACTGAAGGCAGTTTCGTTTTTTGCTGTCTATTTGGATGCCTAATAATGAGATGGGTGACTAAAAATAACCGTATGGCGCTCTCCCCCTGTTCCCCGTTCTTTCTCTGAAATCTGAGTGCACGCGGGAAACTGTGCCGCGGTGACTTTGGTCTTCCGACGGCTCACTACCCCTCTGAAGATGAGGCAGGAAGTTACTGAAGCGAAGGCGCTTTGAACTTTGAACCCTTCATGTCTGACTCTGCTGCCGGTGCTGCGGCAAGGTTTATTAGACGACGGAAGAGTGTGCGTGTGCGTGTGCGTGTGTGTGGCAGAGGTTGCCTATTAGGACGCAGTGAGGTAGTGAACGATCGGAGGATAAGGAAAGGAGCCATGCACACACGCACACGCGCGCGCACGAGCACACACACACACGCACACTCCTAAAAAAATAATATTTAATAATAATGAGAGGCACTAATGCCCCAAAAGCCTCACACAACTGCTTTTTACCTCACACTTTTTCTTTCTCTCTTTTCTTGATGCTCGGACGCACAAGCACATACTTTAACCAAATGCCAAAGACCGAAGCACACAGCCGCGCATACATGGCATGGTGTAATGCTTTTAAACTTACACACACACACACACACACACACACACACACTTTCTCTCTCTCCCTCTTTCTCTCTCTCCCTTTCTCGCAGGCAGCATTAGATGGAGCGACTGCAGCTGTGTTTAGCTATCAGTGTCTCCCGGGCTGAGGTGTCTGAGAGGCTGCCAAACTGCCTGCTCATTTAAAACCCAGTCTGAGTCTGGAGGACGTAATGGAATACCAACGTACAGCGCAGCCAACGGAGCCTGTGTGTTTTAACATCACAACGGGCCCCGGGTCAACGTCACCCGGCCCCTCGGTGGAACAAGACCTCATCGGTGCCCGTTGTGGATGTGGAAAGTGTCCGTCGGCCAAAAGAAGCGAAATAAAAAACCTGCTTCTAAGACTTCGGTTAAAAGAAAAGGGGAACCAAAAGGATATTCTAGGTTTAGTTTAAAACCTGGCGCGGTGCTACGTGTATCCGCGTGCGCGCGCCGCGGACGTGTCGGTACCGGTGCTCGCACTTTTGCGTTGTCGTCCACCCGTGTAAGCGGAGGTGATTTATTATAGTAAGTGGTTTCCATAGCACCACCCACATGTTGCTTATGTGGACAGGTTCTGTTTTGACACAAACGACACTTGATTTATGTCGGAGGCGAGGCGTTCGTTATGCGTCTCTGTAGCCTTTCACTGTAAAACATTAGATCGGATTCAGCCAGGTTTGGTGTCCAGCGCAAATAATAATAATAATAATACAAAAAAAGAAAAAGCAGGTGGCTCTCCCGGGGTTCCTGGCCGCGGCTCTGTTTGGTTTCCGCGCCGACACATGTGCTCGCCGAGCCGCCGGATTAACAAGCGCGCACAACAAAAGCGCCAACACGCTAGTTGCGCCGTAAATATGTCCTGTAGCTGGCGCCGTGCCAAATGGAGGTAGTAGCTCCTCTGCGGCGTGGATAAAGGAGACCATACAGCTGTCAGGGGAACGGCGTTGGCCCATATTAAGAAGGAAGTCGGTCTTAGTCATCCGCTCCGAGGGATGCATTGGCAGGCGTCCCGGATAGTAAAAAATGGAGCACCATGCCATTAAAAACAATAAACAACTTCAACAGGAACAACAAGAGTACATGTGGTCTATCGCGAGTTGTGCTGTTTCTTTTTAATGGATGCGCGGATGCGGCATGGGGATACGGCAGTTGGAGGTTGTTTCTGATGTTTGCTGTGCCATGAACCGCGGGGCAAACACACTTGTTGTGACGTCACACCCCAGTGACCGCCTACATTTTGGAAGTATAGGGGCATTGGAAAGTTGGTTATTATGTTGGAAGGAGCAAATGCTTTTTTGGTCATTGCTTAGTAATTAATCGTGAAATGATTTGTCATCATGGGGAGACATTGTTGTGTTTGAAACTTGCCACGGCGTCTCTCCTGCGAGACGTGGCGAAACAGAGTTTCGCCACAGAGTTTTATATTTATGTTGAGTTAGGATTTAACAGTACTGCAACTCTCCCCCTGAGTATGGCCAACAAAAAAATCCCATGATGCATTCTGATATACAAGCCCTGGACTGTTTGTGTATTGTTGCCATCCTGTGTGTGTGTGTGTGTGTGTGTGTGTGTGTGGGGTCATGTCCATGGCATGTGCACATGTCCACATTAAAAGAGGAGTGTGTTTTTAATGAGGTCCCGTTTGAGGAGTTTGTGTTGAGCACTATAGCAGGCTAGCCATATGGCGGACACCTTGCTTTGAGCGTGTCATACATCGCCTGCGTTGATTTGATAAACTGTATGAAAACGTTGGCGCACCGCCTCTCTTTCTCTGTTCTCTCTCCTTCGTCTTGTCCCATTTCTCTCTTGCACATTAATATCATTAATATCATTTAATATCTCCGTAACGATATACATCCCGATATAGCATGTTTTCTGGTAATTCAATAAATAAAGTCTTTATCAAATAAACCACACGGTAAAGCCTATTTTTAAGTCTTTAAAGCCAGGAAAAGAAAACATATTACGATATCCAAAATCTAAGACGATATCTAGTCTCGTATCCCGATATTGATATAATATTGCTACATTGCAATATTATTATTATTAATAATAGCATATCTGCTCATCATTTGCATGTCAGAAAACTTTGGAGATGCCTGTGGGAAGAGATGCCTTGTTTATTATTTTTATCCGTCCTCCTGCATCGGTCTCTTTCACTCACAGCCTATTTTTAGCCGCTTTCTCTTTTCTTTCTCCAACTCCGAGAACACACACTTGTGAGTCACACAGCGATGGCGGACGCAGACTTGGCAAGGATTGTGACGATGTTTAGGACGGCAAAATTCACAAAAAAAAAAACCTTGCAGATTGAAACGCCCTTCATCCATCTTTCGGCTGGCTGGCGAGAACGGGAAAAACTACAAAAGGACTATTCACAAATGAGTTGGCGCCCGCCGCAAACCCCGCTTCTGAAGGCTTTCAGCATTTCTAGATGTGCACACATCTCGTTAATTGGGTTTGCACAAGGCTGATAGGGAAATGTGTGGAAGGGAATAGCTCAGAAATCAAATATTTCATTGAATATTTCTTTCTAACAGAACGGCCGTAGTCAATGTGTGTGAACCCCCCCCCCCTTCCCCCCCCCCATGTCCCCTCACC
>JAOPJI010072468.1:0-10366 GCA_027122695.1 Merluccius productus | reverse complement strand
ACGTAAACCCCACGCAGAACCATCACGGTCTCATGACTGCGTCCAAGCAACTGCGGGGCCATTGCGTTGCGTCAACGTAGAAGCATAACTCAGGCTTAAAGGAATCCACGCTTGCCTCCACAACCTCCCTGCACAGACACAGACACAGACACACAGTGAAATCAACAAGGGGGACGATCACCAGGCATACAGAGAATAGTAAATTAATAATGAGTTAAAAAATCAATCATGAATCAATCTGTGGCTATCATCTCTTTTTCCGACACACTAAAAGAGTACCGGTATTCGAAGTTTTAGATCCGAAATGTGTGTCAGTCTTCTGAAATTAGTTACACTCTCTACTAATCCCAATTTACTGATAATCTCACAGACCTCTCTATCTTTCCTCTCTCTTCCTCTCTCTATGTATTTGCCCCTTCATCTCCCTCTTCATCTCTCTCTCCCTCTTTCTCCCTCTCTACCCCCTTTATCTCCCTCTCTAACCCCTTCATCTCCCTCTATCTCCCTCACTAAAGTGGGATTTATAGATGTTGTGATGTGCCGTTCTGGAAGTGTGTGGACAGTCCACACGCCGTAACATTGTTCTGGACGCGCAGTTCACACACTCTGCTTGTGGAGTGTCAAAATTACACAGGTGCACAATGCATGATAAATCGCATACAAACTGCACGCGAGGGCCGTGGCGATATCAATTTTGCTTGGTGCTGGCTCGCGCAGTTCACGCACGGCAACTATACATGAGGTTTTACTCCTCTCTAGCTCCTCTCTATCCCCCCTTCCCCTCCCCCCTGTATCTCTCTCACCCCTCTCCCCCTCCCCCCTGTATCTCTCTCACCCCCTCTCTCCCTCCCCCCCTCTATCTCGTGGTCTGGCTGTTTGTGTTTTCGTCTCTTCCTGCTTGACCAGGATAAGTCATCTGATCGCTGTCCTTATGCACTCATGCCCCTGCAACAATCATTCATGACCACCACACGTTGTTGTTTTTTATTGTTGTTGTTTATAAGAGCTGTGTTCCCCCTGCTGTCATGTATGGGTCACTCGGTCTGAATACGATCTCTCAGGCATGAAACACAGAGCTGTTCACACAGGAGCAGCCATGTAGAGAGGCCTGCGCAGAGAGACAGATACAGACAGACAGGCAGGGTTAATATGATGACAGGGTGAGGGTTAATATGATGACAGGGTGAGGGTTAATATGACGACAGGGTTAATATGATGACAGGGTGAGGGTAATATGATGACAGGGTGAGGGTTAATATGACAACAGGGTTAATATGATGACAGGGTGAGGGTAATATGATGACCGTGTTATTGTGATAAGAGGGTGAGGGTTAATATTATGACAGGGTGAAGGTTAATATGATGGGGTGAGGGTTAATATGATGACAGGGTTAATATGACGACAGGGTTAATAGGATGACAGGGTGATGGTTAATATCATGACAGGGTGATGGTTAATATTATGACAGGGTGATGGTTAATATGATGGGGTGAGGGTTAATATGATGACAGGGTGAGGGTTAATATGATTATCGGGTGAGGGTTAATATGATGACAGAGTGATGGTTAATGTGATGACAGGGTGAGGGTTAATATGATGACAGAGTGATGGTTAATATGATGACAGAGTGATGGTTAATATGATGACAGAGTGATGGTTAATGTGATGACAGGGTGAAGGTTAATATGATGACAGGGTGAAGGTTAAAATTATGACAGGGTTATGGTTAATATGATGACAGGGTGATGGTTAATATGATGACAGGGTGATGGTTAATATGATGACAGGGTGATGGTTAATATGATGACAGGGTGAAGGTTAATATGATGACAGGGTGATGGTTAATATGATGACATCCGGCATCGATAAGAGGAATTGATAAGCTTGGAGGCGTACGATTCTGATGGTTTGGACAATTTAGAACTGGTTCTCAACTGGAACTGGTTCTCAATTCCCATCCCTTATGATGAGAGGGTTAATATGATGACAGGGATAATATAATAGGATTACAGGGTTAATATGATGACAGGGTGAGTGTGAGTAGACTTCCTCCCTCCAGTAAAGTGTAACCTCCGCCCCGAGACTTGCAGCCATCTGCTCCCCCTCTTGCCTGTGATCTCATATCTCATCACGCATTTTCCTCATCCTCATCAAACGTCACACACGGCTCCTCAGATGTGACTGTTTGGTTGCTTAACTGATAGCGTTGGGTTTTATAGCATAGCATAGCTTAGCTTAGTGTAGCACACTATACAAGACGTCCTAGTTTGCACCACGCGTCTGCATTCAACACTGATTTGTCTGTCAATCAATGGATGTGTCCTTGTCAAGGCGTCAAGATGTTGCTAGCCTATGACGCTTATGGTTCTGTGTGTTCCTGGTTAGCTGTCATACTGAAGATTAAGGTGGCCAAACATAAGCGGTGGCTACAAGCGGGAAGTAGCACCGTTGCAACCTACTTCAGCGGGGAAAGCGCCGGTGCCAGTGATCTGAAATGGGCAGTGTCCTACCCGTGTCCTGTGTCGGAGGGCCCCAAGGAAAGCCACTTAGGTGGCGTGTGGTGAGGGCTAACCCTGCCACACTGGCGCCCAATGTCGGGCTCCTCCGACCAGGACAGGACACGGGTAGATGTTGTTCAAGGTGTTTATTGGAGAGCAGGTGGTATTGCTGAGCTGATGGTACAACTGCCATGGCTGTGGCTTCTCCTGAGTGTGTGTGTTGATGGCTGTTTATCCTGGGTGCCATGATTGCTCTGCCCCACAGGTGTGCAGCCCCACCCAGCCAGAGTCCAATCAGTCTGACACTCCACATACACCCTCCACAAGCTCATAGCGTTGTGTTTCATAGCACAGCATAGCATAGTATTATGGGGTTCAGCTCATAGCATTGTGCTTTATAGCATAGCAGAGCCTAGCGTAATAGCCTAGCATAGCATAGCGGGCTTGAATTTGGTCTTTGTTGACTAGAGCAACAGCTCTAAACAAGTCCTCTCCAATGCGGACCGCAGCCAGACCAGACTTCCTCCGACCTTGCTGTCTCCTGTAAGCTCTCTAGCGGATCGCCTTTCAACATTCACACAACAGGAACACTGCATATTTTTCCAAACTCGTCGTCAGTCTGGTCTGTGCTGGTCTGGTCAGGTCTGGTCTTGTTAGATCTTGTCTGTGCTGGTCTGATCTTGTTAGATCTGTTCTGTGGAAGTCCAGTCTGGTCTTGTTAGATCTGGTCTAGTCCAGTCTGGTCTTGTTAGATCTGGTCTGTGGTAGTCCGGTCTGGTCTTATTAGATCTGGTCTGTGCAGGTCTGGTCTTTATTTTGTGAGATCTGGTCTGATCTGGTTTGGTCTGGTTTGGTCTTGGTGGCGTTAGATCTAGTTTATGCTGGTCTGGTCTGGTCTTGGCAGATCTGGTCTGTGCTGGTCTGGTCTTGATCTCGTTAGATCTAGTCTACTCTGGTTTTGGTCTTGTTAGCTCTCCATATAGGAGGATGATGATATGTATCACAGTCAATAGGGTATAGGTGAGAGGTTGCGTCCCAGGAGATTTAATTGATCTGGGGGGGGGGGGGTGACCTTGCTCTGAAAGCCAGTTCTCTGGGCAGTGCTGGATATATCCCACAATCCACTAGCAGCGCTGTGTGTGGGGTCAGATAGCGGTGTGAATGTATAGTGTCTATTGTTTGATACCCAAGAGACCACAGTGCTTCCAGAAGCTGGACCAGACCAGGGTTTCACCCCGGGACCCCCCCATGGAAACGTGGGCATGAGGAAGAAACCTGGCGTGAAGACGATGCCTTTTAACATCCATGCAGGAGCAACAATGAGCTGTCACTTCCCAACGTTACTGTGTGATCTGTTCCAACAATGAAGTTACACAAGATGGCCGACAGCAGTGTCTGTGTGTCCTGAATATAACACCGCCTGGCAGTCGCTTCCACACATAAGCCCCCACATTAAATCATGAGTTATTTTTAAACTACAGCTTGGCACCTCTGAAAAGTAACATTTTTCTCCCCTAGTTCATTTTCATATTGTGAAGGAATATGAATTGATGAATGGAGCAGTCATTTAATTCCTGTGGGTTTCTATCTATCTCTATCTCTCTCTCTTTCTCTCTCTCTCTCTCTCTCTCTCTCTCTCTCTCTCTCTCTCTCTCTCTCGCTCTCTCTTTCTCTTTCTCTCAATCAAAAGATGAAGAGCTTTTACAGCCCTGCAATGAAATGCGTACATACGTATGTACGTACATGCGTGTGTATGTGTGTGTGTGTTTCGGTTATCCACACACATCGTAATAAGTAATAATATTATTTGTTCTTTGCCCCACCCCAGAGAGCCATGCATACACACACACACACACACACACACCTACTACACAATAATACACACATTATTATACACGCAACGTACACACATACTACACACAACATACACACATTATTATACACACAACATACACACATTGTTGTACACACAACATACACACATTGTTATACACACAACATACACACATTATAATACACACAACATACACACATTGTTATACACACATAATGTGTGTTATGTCGTGTATATAATAATTTGATTATGTTGTGAAAAGATACATGGGGCTTATAGATCCTGATCAGTTGATTGATTGATTTATGCTTGGGGTGTGACAGAGTGAGTGATGAATTTCATCTATTGGCTACTGGATCCATACTCAGGAAATTACTTGTGTAAAGATCCCTCATGTTTTGTCCACATTAGTCCATCATCTGGACCGGGCTTTGGCGTAATAGATGTGAGCTATGTTGGAAACAGCCTATCTAATCTGTCGTATGGGAATGAAACCATTGAATGGACATTTCAATCAGTAGAGACTAGTGTTAAAAATGAACCACAACATTTATTGGCAAACAACACATTTGGCAATTAGACACCATCAAATTATTGTTCATGGGGATGATGGATCCATGAAGTCTGCCGGGAGATGATTCCCCCGTGATGGTGTCTAGACACTGGTGGTGGTGACTATGGCTGGAGATCCTGCCCTGGCAAGATCTCCTCCTGAGAGAGATGAAGGGGATGGAGGAGGGCTGCAACAAGTCACGAAACAACAGACATGAGCATCCCTGAGAGGAGTATATATACTGTGAATTTTGCACAAATGCTCCTTGTTTAAACACAAAAATGTTCTTGATTGGTTGAGAGATAAAGGGGGCGGGGTCAGCAATTAACTAAATTGCTAAAGCAATTGAACTTTTGCGTTAGCTCCATTTAACACTCTCCTAGATTCAAATGTAATGGCTGCATATCAATGTATTGATCGGTCAACGGGTCAAATTACTAGACAACCATTTAAGATCCTATTAGATTTGTTAAACGATTATTGAAGACATATTTAGATGTGTGGTTTGAACATTGTTAGTTACTATTCAATATGTTCATGTGGGACAGAGTGCCTCGATGATTATGGGTGTCAGCCAGGCCTCAGGTTTAGTGTCAGTCCTGAAAGATGATGTTTAGGTATCAGGCCTTAGTCTTGAAAGATTCTGGGTGTCAGGGCTGATCTCTAGAAGGTCTGGGTGTCAGCTCAGTCTGGTGCAGTGTTAACCAGCCAGGCTGCTTGTTTTGACACCTTGCTGCTGTAGTTGCCTATGGACTATACCGATCATAATAATAGGGGCTATTCCAGTAATAATATTATCATTTCAAACAGGGGCACCAACAACTGGCCACTGACCAGTGGATTTGGTTTTTACTTTTTTTGTACATAGAATTATTAACAAACTACAACTACAAACACATATCTAATTACATAAGACCATCACAGGAACACGTATACATTATGAATATATGGCAGGAATATTAGTAATGTACTGTATAATGTACTGTGTAGGTTATGTAAGCGTGTCATTTGGGTTGGGAATGTTTAACCACAGATGACCAAGTCTGGTGTACTTATAGGGCAGATATAAATAATGATATTGAGCTTGCAGCTCGTCGGGCGGACTAGTACAGTGAAGGCAGAGAGGAGCAAGAAGGGATGGATGAAACAAAAATAACCAACCACAAGACAATTGGACGTAGATGAACAGAATCAACACAGGAATTTATGAATATGTTGACATCCAACCACCATTCCCACCATTGGGAAGTCAGATGCATTTACACTTGTGTTCAATGTGGATCGAATGCATCCCAGGAAGTGTCCCAGACCACCTAATGATGTGGTTCGACAGATCCCATGACAAATGCATCTTGGCTACATTTACCCCTGGATTTGTATGCATTTTGGCGATATCTGATTCATATCTGATTGCCCTGAACGCATGCACATGCCAAGTGTAAAGGGGGTTTTAGTATAGATTGCAGATTTCATATACAACATACATTGCTCATAATCATGCTCATACGTGTGCTAGCTTAAAAGAAAGTATCACAGAGTTGGTGTCATAGTGTTCGAGTTCAAGCTGAAACAGGGGTTTACTTTAAAACTTTTTTAAAGTATACTTTATAAAAAGGTGGAAAAGCTGCTGCCTCCTGGGCCATCGCAACATCAATATGTGACCCAGAAATTGTCAAGAGTTGGGGATCGAGCCCGGATCTTCAGATCCACAGTTCTACTTTAAAACAAAAGGGAAGGGTATAGACTCAAGTGCAAAGATGGAAATGGAGTATATAATACTCTTTGTATTATATATAGTATATAATGCAGCTAGACCTCCTCTGGGTTATTACCAGGCTCCACATAAATATCATTTACTAACCCGAACGCTCTGAACCACGGGATGATCGGATAGCAAGCTGATCTAGTATTAAGATTGAACGTAATGATAATAAATGTTGTGAAGTGTTTGTTTCCGTTGGATGCAGAGGTAACGTTTGATGTCACGCTCCTGTGTTTACTGCAGACAGTGTCTACAGACGATGCCTTGCCAATGGAACCTGGGCACTGAAGGGGAACTACTCCATGTGCAAGGCCATTCTCCACCAAGAGGTAGGCCATACTGCCATGCTCCTGTGTTCATTGAGCGCTCCATGCGGGAGAGTGCTGGCATGTGTGCGTGTGTGTTCGTGGATTTTCTGGTACGTTTATCTGTGAGTTTGTGTTTCTTTGTGTGTTTGTTTGACCATGGCTAATGAGATATTTCGTCAACACTTTTTTAAAGAGAAAACATACTTGGTGGGGGAAAAAAGAACAAAGAACTTATGCTAATCAAAGAGCCACAACAAACAGAGTGCTAGCTGAACACACGCTAATGGTAATGAGCCAAGTGTTATATAATTCATTGTAAATTGCCTTTGATTTATAAGCCTTTGTTGGCGCGGATCGGTAGCCCTCTCGCTTGCCTCTCCTGATAGAGCCATTCAGAAAAACAGTACAAAAAAGTTCTTCACCCACGTTTGTCTGTACACTGGTTGAAATCTATTTGACATTTGCAGTATTTGGTGAAACAGAGAGAGTGCAGAGAATAGCGAGGGCAGCCAAGAGGACACAACCAATCCAATGTATGGAGCGGAACTGGTCCTCGTCCTCTAGCCCTCCTGCTCTTCAGACCAGGAGAGACGCTTGACATTTTGGTCTCATTCCACTTACTATGTGTCATGCACACAATAGACTTTTTCACACAATTCACAATTCACACAATAGCTGCATATAGAATAACACCAAGCCATGTGCAAAAGGGTTTGGAAAACATCTATAGCCCTGTCTCAAGGCTGTCCCTAATCCCTATACAACCAACATCATGATCGAACAGACCTCTAAAAAAGGTCTGGACTCACATACTTAGGACAAAAGATCAGTTCCACTCATAACTTCAAAACTGCTGTAAACAACCCCAGAGACAAAGCAAGAAGAGCATTCCATGCAATAAAAACAAATCCCCATCCAAATCCAGCTGATTCCCTCATAGAGCCCATTGCCTTGTGTGGCAGTGAAATCTGGGGTCCACTCAGCAAACATTTACAATTAGAAATTTAGAACAAACACCCAATTAAATGCCTGCATATTGAATTTTGTTACAAGGAAAACCCCAAATAATGCCTGCCGAGCAAAACTAGGTCAATATCCTCCCTCCAAAATACGCCATTAAATTCAACAACAATCTAAAATTGAGTGACCCCCAAACCCTTCACCACAAAGCCTGAAAATACCAAGACACTAACCTAGAGAAAAGTCCCCTCCACCAGCTGGTCCTGAGGCTCAGTTACTACAGGGCCCCAGGTCATCGCACCCACAACCTGGCCCAAACGAATTATCACCAAACAAAAAGAAAATACATGACACATCGGAAAGACACCACAAAACACAGTCCAAAATGGAAAGATACTGGCTCAGCGGACAGCCTGACCCTGGAGACCGGCCACTAAAGACCTGGCTACCCAGGTCTTTAGTCTGTCCACAGAAACACATGGAAACCAAAACACACATCATGTACTGTACAAAGTATGAAAAAATACAAAAATGTACTTAACAATACCCAAAACACGAAACACAAATAGACAGGGAAAAATTAAATATATCCTCAGGGAAAAAGAAAAATGCTAGTTGGCAGCAAAATATATCCTGTCATAACCTCAGGGACAACCAGGGAAACTCTTTATACAGGAATAACCAGGGAAACACCTTATAATTACTGTTCTGTCATGTACTATTACTGGTTTCATAGTCTGGCGTAGCCAGACCTTTCTCCACAATTCGTTGGAGAAAGAGATGTGATGAAGAGAGATTGAGAGAGATGTGATGGAGAGAGATGGAGAGAGATGTGACGGAGAGAGATGTGATGGAGAGAGATGTGATGGAGAGATAGAGAGAGATGTGATGGAGAAAGATGGAGAGAGATGTGATGGAGAGAGATTGAGAAAAATTAGATGGAGAGAGAGATGTGATGGAGAGAGATTGAGAGAGATGTGATGGAGAGATGGAGAGAGAGAGATGGAAAGAGAGACAAGTGATGGAGAGATGAAGTGAGAGTAAGATGGAGAGAGAGTCAAGTGATGGAGAGAGAGAGAGATGGAGAGAGAGATGCAGGAAGATGTGATGGCGAGAGAGGGAGAAGTGATGGATTAAGGATCAGAAATAGGACATGACTGACTTCACAGCTCACAGATTAGCCTTTAGAAACAGCGCAGATGTCAGTCTCGCTCACTGCCAGTGCGGATAAGGTTCCCTCCTCTTTCAACTCCCAGGGAACAGTTGGGAATTAAATATTCAACAATTCACACCGGAGTGGAGTCTAAGATACATAACATCCTCTTTATTATTCATGGAAATTCGTGGTTTTACTGGACATGCCCATCTGTTTTAGTTGGAAAACACTATGAATATGTTAAATTAATAATTTATTCAAATTCAAATTTGGATTTCACCATCATCTGTCGTTAGTAAACATGATCTGATCTAAACCTCTAATACTTTTTTTTCAGTTTACTGTTGTTCTGTAACTCTTTACTCTTTACTCCTTTTTTGCTCTGTTGTGGTCAAGTCCCGGAAGGGACAAATGTCTGTCTGCAGGATCATTCAGGTTCATTTCACAGCAATGTTTACTGAGGAAGTTTGTTTAGAGAGAGGGAGGGATTTGACCCCAGGCTGTTTCCTCAGGAAAAGAGAAGAGGTTTATTGTTATGAGAGTTAAAGTAGCCTCTTATTGTGGAAAGCTGTGTCCTACACATGTTACACACACACCACCACCGCAACGAATGTCAACACAATGATCTGTATTTCAGAAAACCCCCAAAACAACTCTTAAATACAACACAAATACAAATTATTTGGGAAAATAAACAAAACCCACAAATGTTAATACGACAATACACAATCAATTTACAAAACATATAATGTCCTTTCAATGTTCATTAAATTCTTCAGTTGTAACCCAACTATTCAGACCACAACCTCCAGCATAAACCCAGTATAAACCTGTTCAGACCAAACTACACTACAGCCCAGACAGAGCATTGAGTAAGGCTGCAGGGAGCGTTTGAGTCCAAATTAAAAGCTTCTGAGTACAATAGATAATGACGTGACATTATGAACCAGTTAGACGTTAATGTCACTGCAGAGAAGCACAGCATGCATTACACACACCCTGCCTCTCTGACCAAACCTACACCACGCTGTCACCAAACCTGGTCAAAAACCAGGAGCAAGCTGGTACCAAACCAAGATCAAACTGGTTCCAAACCAGGACCAAACTGGTACCAAACCAGGAACAAGCTGGTACCAAACCACCACCAAACCGGTACCAAACCAAGACCAAACTGGTACCAAACCAGGACCAAGCTGGTACCAAACCACCACCAAACTGGTACCAAACCAAGACCAAACTGGTACCAAACCAGGACCAAGCTGGTACCAAACCACCACCAAACTGGTACCAAACC
>JAOPJI010072452.1:0-10370 GCA_027122695.1 Merluccius productus | reverse complement strand
CGTATGGGCCACAAATAATTAAATATAGCTAAAACCGGAGATAAAGGGATTAATTTATCCGTAGCAATAGCCAGTGCCTTAATAAAACATTGCATTTGTACCTCAACACATCTATCTAAATTGACATTTTACTAAAAGCAGCATCTCACGTATAATTAGGATTCTAAGCAGCATTTAAGTGAAATTTAGAGTGCATTTTTATTTAAATGAATACAAATAACTGAAAGAGTCTCGCCAAAATGTGTACATCATCATTTCTAATCACTAACTCCATCGTTAAAAATACATAGGACAGTCCGCTGATTGTTAATCAAAATTAAGTTCGCTCGCTTCGTCATCTAATATAAAAGTCATGCGAGAAATCAGCACCGCATTACATTCATCGAACCCATCCATAGAGATGTCCGACAGCTCGCCTTCAGCCGCAGACAAATCAGAGACATCGTTGTCGTCGGACTCGTCATCACTAGAGCGTGCTGAAGTTTTGCGTTGTTTGCCGGGCTTTGCACTGTCTTGGAAAAGTCTAAATGAGAGGAACTTGAGCAAACACATAAACCCCACAACTACTCAGTCCATTCAAGGTCAGACCCATCATTATACAGGTTGGAGGTTTGCTGTGCTTCGTCATCAAAATCGTTGACTCCTCGTCGTCTTTTTCTCGCTTTCACGTTGGAGGAATATTTCAGTTTGGATTGGTAATAACTACACTCGACTGATTAAATGTTGATGTCACTCAACTATACTCATAGAATATTCGCTCTTCTGGCGACAACAGTTTCACCGACTTTTCCAATACATGACGATCTAATGACAGCAGTGTGTTTGGCGTGCGTATAAAACAATCAGTGAGATACTTGTCACTATGGAGTTCGACTGAGCAGTAACTCTTCGCTAAATGCAAAACTCAGTGCAACAAAGAACGACTGTGACAGTACGGTCATAATGGAAACGCCACCTATCACAAGGAACAAATAAGATTTTACCACGTTGGAAATCATTCAAAAGCCGGTTAAATTAAATTTTGCACTATTCATCAAATGATACCTGCAGCTTTCTTCTTCGGTGTCTTGGTGGAAAACTTTTCAAAAAATCTAGGAGCGCGTAAAACTCAAAACTAACTCCAATGTCACCTCGAATTAGTGAAGTCCGTTGATGGATCACCTTGGTAACTAATGACGTGACTCTACAGGAGCAACATTAGTGCCACAAAACTTCCACGTCGAAGTACTGTGTAGAGCTGCTTAACAAAGTGCGAGACAGTGTGCTGGTAGAAGATGCGCAGCAGAAGAAACTCGAACAGCTGGGTTTTAGTGGCACACGCAAACTTTGGATTGCGTTTCAGTGGATCATAACAGTGGTCGAGAGAGTGGTTGGAAACGGTGGGCGTTTTATTCAACAGTTTCTTTTTGTGGCGTTTTAAGTGGACTTTGTCGGCATCTTCAAAGTACTCCTCTTCGTCGTCATCAAACACCCCACTATCTAACTTTTTCTTGAGTTCGGCCGGAAGGTCATCTGCATCACTTGTAGTCTAAAAACAAATGGTCATTTTGGGGCGTGGAATGCGTACGTACATTGGTAGTTGGCGGATTTTTCAGAGTGGCTGTAGATGCGAGTGTATTTGAAGGATTGAGGAGCAGTAGTTTTTGCGATAGCGACGATAAACTCATTAGAATAGTGCCTACAAAGGGAGCAGCACAATGGAGTGTCACTTGGAGAACACGTTTAACAATAGCCTAGCATACAATTACAACGCACCACTCTGAACAAATACAATTATTCTCGGTGAGCATGAGTCGTGCGATATGGACTTGAACAGCAGACTCAAGTACACATTCTACGAAAGAAGTGACAACCACACTAGTACTCGAAATACCATAATGGAATTTCCTTGGTGGAGTGGGCACTGTAGAACACTCTCGTAGAGCACCTGGTAGTAGCGGTCTTGAAGCGACGGTTTGTTCGACGCGATTTGAAAGAGCAAAACCAGCGACTGTGTGCACACCACGAATGACCCAACGTGGCATATTTTGAATAGCACGTCGATGTAGTCGTCGAGATTTTTGTTTTTTTCTACACACAAATAAGCTAGTAATGTCGCCACAGATTATGGGTGTGTGTACCGGTGGAGGTGTAGGGTAATGCTCTGTTGATGCCGGTCAAGAGGCTGGTCAACATTTTGTTGTCCAGATCTTTGAAGTTACTGCTGAATGACTACAATTCCAATTTGAAACCAAGTTAATCGCGACAAATAACGCCAACAAATTTGTATATCACAACAACTATCGATCAACTAGTTGAACACGAACCGTGTAGTACCTTAAAAAAATTCAAGTACAACAACAAGAGATTGTTGGCGAGAAAATGGTCGTCTTTGTTGAGTATAATCTGGTTGATCAAACAAATACATAGATATCTAAATGACGCCACGATAAAACAATCCAGTAGGTTAGCGACGAGTCACCTCGTTCTGCTGGTGGCGTCGTTACGCATGATGAGCGACTTCACATTGTCCACCACGTTGACGGCCATTTTATTGTGGGTTTTCACTGAAACCTTCGTTATAACGGACATTAGATTCAAATGAGTTACGCAATTTGGTAAGCATGAAAACCGCGTGTGACGAAGTGGTGCGGTCGACGTCACCTATTTTATTCACAATCTCCGTCAGCAATTTCTACGGCCAAGTGTAAAATAAATGCTGTCGAACAGTGCGGTTTAATTGTACTTGCTCGCCTTGTGGTTTATCAACCAACAGGTCGTAGATAGTGCCGATCACCTTTGATCTGACCTTTGGAATGATATCCTTGGAGTGTAACTACGGAAAACAGTAAGTTCTGCCAACAACTGTTCAACTGGAATACCACCAACGAACTGATGTAGCCATCGTAGAGGTGAATGAGCTTCTCTTCATACATGGCGTATATCAACGACTTTTTCAGCTGAATTTGCCGTTTGGTGTTCGTTAAGGTGGTTTCTTGTGCCAATTCCATCGCTACGTCTGGGTGTGCATTGGCCCACTATAATATGTACATTATAATACTGGCGTTGCCCAGTAACAATTGAACTAAGTTTACAATTAGTTGGTTGATGTTAAGAATGAAAACAGAAATTCATTCGCGAGTTTATACTATGAGCCAAACTTTGTTATCTAACTTCACAAAATATGCTCACTAATAAAATGTAGCTGTTCAAATATGGTAATTCAGTTAAAATGCGTAATTTAATGGGAAAATAATGGAATTTTGAGACAAGAATCGTATGAAAATAAGGTTAATCTCCGTTTTAATCCAAATGTTAAATGCTGCATATCTCTAAAAGTAAGAAGGCTGTAAATTTTATAAGTCGCGCATTGAGTACGTTGTCAAGAGTTCTTTTGTCTGTATAATTTACACACACTAAACGCGCTTAAGCAATGAGAACCATGTGCGCATGCGTATTGGTATACACAGACACGCGCTACTCTTTTATATGTATAGTAGATTTATTTATATTTACAACGTTTTCGCAGTTATTATAAAATTAAACAAGCAACATTCTAATTTGCGCAATAAAAAATTACATGGTTGAATGTAGTCAACTTTCTATCTGGCAGCAGATGCTTCACAAAAATGTCCTTCATCGCATCTAATTCAAGTCAATTCAGTACAGCATTGCACTCTATACCAACTGCAAAAATTGACTCGCGTCTGGACTTTTTCATGCCCATTTTCACTAGCTCCTCCATGTACTTTATGTCGTGTAAAGGGTTGTGCTAATAGAGCATAGCATTGTATCCACCGCAATCGAGTACTTTTATCAGAACCACCATGGATTTGATTTTATCCATAAATGTGCCGCCTGAAATCATACTCAGCAGCAGGGAACGATTGTAATTCATCGATGATGATGATGATGCTGACCCAGCATCGTGTGTGCCATTGTAGTGTTCTATAGTGGGCAACAGAAAATTAGACACATTCCATGGAATGATCAGTACTCTTTTGAAACAATTGAATTTCGTTGTCAAAGAGTTGAACGGCCATCGACCTCAAATCCGCCAGAGCTGACTGGTGGTGGGATTTGTAATTTGTATCAGTAGTCACCACCTTGTCTGCATCCGCCTGACTAGTTGGACTATGGCTGTTATTTTCCATCTACACATTAAAAATTGAATAAACTCGTGGACGTGTCTGGTATCCATCCACAAACTATAGATTTACCATGTCAAACCACTTTCCATAGCTACTATCAATGAGACACTTCTTGGGCAAAACTAACAGCTTCATGATACATGTGCTACACGCTCAAAATAACGCTGACAGAAATCTCGGCAATAATCGTAATAAATGTAAAAACTATTTTTCAAAGCTATCTGTGTCGGGATTCACTCTGCAATCATACAAATTGTAGTGCGAATCATTGAGACTGTAGGCTGTGAGCGCTATGGAGGTGTTTTTGAAGGTGTTGTTGATTAGGTGAACCACTTCGAACCAATTCAAACCTTCGAGGTGGTTGCTACCTAGACGAGGTATGCATATCGATTTGACGTCGTTGGTGATGGCGTGTTCTCTCATCTCAGTGATGCACTTCTCCAGAACGCTATAGCTGCACCTCTCCCACCAATTTTCCCTCGCAAACTAACCTCATCGTAAAATTGTTGCGTACGCGTGTATGATTACCAAACAATACAGAAAGTTGTCAAATTTGTGCACTACGCCAACGCCTCCAAGTCTTGGTTCTAGCGCCGTTTTAAGTAGATTGAGACATGATTGTTTAAATACTTAAATATGGGAACTCCTGGTAGCCACCAAACGCGTTTGCGGCCTTCTTTTCGACTTGGCTGTCAAAGGCCAGGTCGGCACTGAATAGGCAAGCGATTGACGAGCAGAACTTGTTTTGGAGCCATCGGTCATGGTTTCCTGCTGTTTGGTAGAGCTATATAGTAAAATGGAGGTTTTTGAAGGACAACCCGTATTACGTTGTCGTGGGTTTTGTTCACTGGGGCAATTAGTCGCTTTCTCAGCACCATTGTATCTAAGCGACGACGTCATTCATAAAATAAGTGAGTTGTGTGGAAGGCAACGAAGTGCCCGTTTACCGAACAAGGCCACATTGTGAGGAGACAGCACAGGTGGTTTCATTTGAAATTGTGCTTTGCGCTTGCGCCATATGAGCGATATTTTGTCAATTCAAATTATAGAGTGGCAGAAAATAGTAGCATAGCACGCACTATAAAATATTGTGGGTCGCGTAAAGTTTTAGTTTATACATTTTTTGCTAAAGTTTCCATTCAACGTGGGTTGAATTAAACATACAAATATGCGCGAATTAAGACATCACATGTGTGTGTCTTAATTTGGATAAAACTGCGAGACTGCATTTTATAAAGAAGGTAGAAACAAAACCTTGGTTGTATCAAAAATACGAAATTTATAAGTTTACAACAGTGTTTGTGTTCAAGTTGTCTTATCGAGTAATCAACAATTTTTAATGTTCAAACTTTTTCGCTTGTTGTTCAAAAATATTTGTTGTGGGATTTATTAGAAACCAGTATTCACTTTTAATGTTTGTTGTCAAGGGATTTGGTTATGGTGTTTCGACCGATTTGTATGTTCTTTTTATGGTTGCATCACTCTAACTCAGTGTTGTGGGGTAGTCATTACAAAAAACTTGCTTCATTGGCGTTTTGAAATGCTACTACACTTACGAAATCCTGTCTTAAATCAACTGAATACGTGGAGGCATAATTGACGCATAAATTTCCCTCCAAATTTAACACGCAAGCGCATAATTATGTTTAAGGAAACACTTTTCAGTGCTTGTATAAAGATGCCATAGACTCTTTACGCACACCATACTGTAAATTAGGTCCATTGAGTAGATTTTGGGATAATTAAATCGATAGCGCAATAACCTTGCATTGCGTGCGCAAATCAACCTAAATAAATACGATTGAGTTCACCCGTAATGTGTGATGCGTTTAAATGGATGAAGCATTATTAGGCACGTGAGAAATAGCCTTATTCAAATTTTCACCCGTTACATCACTGATTTCGATAGTTTCTTTCGCGCCAAAACGCTCTGTGACAATAAGTGTGACGACTGATATAAACTAACGATTCTTTACAAAGGCAGGTCAAAACGATTTAAATCATTTTACTGCCCCACATTCATGATGTGTGCTGAGACATTTACTGTAACACACGCGAGGTTTGACAGCAGCCATGCTTGATTCAACAAAAACTGTTGACTCTAGTAATCAATCAACTAGCGTTAGTAATTTTCATTCGTTAATTAATGACGAGCACCACGGACGACGCGTCAAAATCCACCACCATTGACTGAAGAAGAAGGATCGAATAAACGCAATCATAGCCGGAAAATTAAGTTACTGACATGTAAGAAACAAAATTATATGCCCACAAGAAATTAACTTAGCCTCAGAAATAGGGCGATGTTGTTGTGTGTGTCAGACAAATGCCTCATGTTCAGCACGTACGCACTCAGAAGGGTAAAAATATCATCAACCACAACACCACTAAAACGACATTCGCAACAATGTCAGCGCACCCATTAATAGCAAGGTTGCATGCGACATTACTCGTGTATTTTCACGCCGCTTCGCAGGCGCTAAAGTTTCAGCTTTTTAACGTCAAGTAAGGCAAGAACTCACAACATTTAGCAATCGTTTTTACCCTTATTAAATAGTGAATGTAAAATTGGATATTGAGTGAATTTAAAAAACTTTCAGTATTTTATTCGTCAACTTTAACCAAATACTGTACTAAAGATGTTTATCGCATATGTTAATGTCTATTATTCAATTGACCAAAATATTACACCACCGTCAGTAAAGCAGTACGGCGAAATGAAACATGTCATTAAACCCCCAACCAGTTAAATTTCTGTCGTTCCCATCCACAACAACTTTACTGTGGCCAAACATACAACACAACTACCAGTGTTGTCAAAATTTACGTAGAAAGTAAAATTTTGAAATCGAAAGAATAACCGCGCGCACGTAAAAACGAACCCATCAGAAATTTCACATGCAACAAAATATTTTGGGACAACACAATCAAGTATCAACTTTTGGCGTTTTTCGACTCTTTCGGCTTGACTTTGAATGAGACACAGTGTTCCGTCCTGATAATTGGCGCTGAAATCGTTTGGTAAAGTTGCTGGGGAATTTTTGAGATAATTTTCTGATTGGCAAACTGGATTAACTCTTCATTAGAGAAGGTGAA
Source organism: Merluccius productus (assembly GCA_027122695.1). NCBI lineage: Eukaryota > Metazoa > Chordata > Actinopteri > Gadiformes > Merlucciidae > Merluccius > Merluccius productus. The sequence goes on along the minus strand of JAOPJI010072452.1, from coordinate 3,144 downwards.
GGGGCCTCTGTCCTCCAAAACAAGGTTCACGTTGGTGTACTTCTCCAAGAGTTTTTCGCACAGTTTGATCTTCCTAGTACGGTCGCTTTCACCGGTTTTGGTACCAAACAGTATGGTTTTCTCCTTGAATGCCGAAGGTTTGCTAAGTAGGTGTTTGGTAGTGGTCAGCAGCCGTATTACGGGCAAATACATGTGTGGGTGGCGGGGTGCGCACGCACTTTAAGTTTTAAAATAAGGGGAATCAATGTTTTCGAAAACAAATCCTCCTATTACACACTACACCACTGAAGGTGATTATAAAAGAGTAACACACACTGTTGGTTGTATTGCGTCGTTATGGAGACAAAACCTCACACCAATATAAAAACACAAAAACTGCTTATTTGTTATCATATTGAGGAAACGGAGTTGCAGTGAAACTAACACTGTCTTCGCCGTATTGCTTAATCGCCGAAATGTCTTTGCAGAGTATGCTGTCAATGTTGCATAGTACATTTCTCTCGGTAAACTCAGTCAAGCTGTTCAAGTTGTTGACTTGGGGCGATTTCCTTTCTTTCACCACCACCACATTCACACGATAACATTTAGACAGTAAACTGTTGCAAAGTTGAACCTTGGTGTGCACGTCCGCAGACGTACAGCGAGTTGATATATTGATGGTTTTCACTTTATTCAACGTGGTTTTGGGGATAAGATAAGCTCTATCAGTTCTGCATTTGCTCATCACAAAGCGCCAGGCTGTCAGAGGAACTCCGAGGTAGTCGATCATTTCAAATTACGCGCATGCACTTTTCAACGTAGGTTGAAGAAGATTGTTATCATTCGAACGATTTGACTTATTTCACTAACTTGTACATTTTAAACGTTTAATTATCATTTTTATGTAAAAAATTGAATTCTACGCACATTTAATTTTCCCTAACCCACCAATTTTATTGTTTAAAGGTCAAATTAAAATTGTTATCGTTCTCTAAATATATGAATATGAACAATTATGCAATACTAATGTATGACATAGCATTTAATTGCTTGCTGTAATTGTTGGTTGTTAGTGGATGAAAATGCAAAATGATCTGTGTGACAACATTGAATTTTCTCAATCGCATAAAACTCAACTTTTCACAGAAAAATATATAACAATCAACCACATTGGCTGCTGAGATCAAGAGATTTGATATATTGATATTTGTCGTTATTGGTCGGTCATACATTAATGACCTTTGATACCTGAACAGCCTTTGTACATGAGTGCTTTTGTATGATTGGACTATTTTTGATTCATTAACAAAGTAACACTCATCACATTTAGAGTTTTCTATTTAACAAAACCAACATCTACACCGACAACAACTATTACAAGTGTAATGCATTTCTACAGAGTGTTAGTTGGATTTTCATGCGTGCTTGTTAGTTTTCTTCTTGTCGACTGTATTTGGCACTTTTATAACAAATTTGATTTGTCATACGACAGCTAGCTTTGTTTCTTTGTACAAATGGATACGAGTACCAAAATACCGGCTCATTATTCCTTTGTATATATTTTTCGCGGGATTTTGGTATCCGTTCACCACTGGATTTGTTATAAGTAGTTGAATTGGGCGTTGTGTTGAGGTTAGTCAATGATTTAGATTTCCTTGTGACGATGATATGTTATATTGGAAAGTACCGCATGCAGTACGGTTACGGGGTGGCTTTCGGAGTGGCCCATTGTGTGCTTTTTGTAGCCTTCGCATTCACGAGATTGCTCTCCACTTTGTAAATGTTTTGTATGTTTCAACTGTAGATGTTATTTTTCGAAAGCACAGCGTTACTACTACATTTATTATTTAGCTGTGATGTGTTCAACAAATTCATGCTTAAACCTTGAATTGTAATAAACTCAACTGGGTGATTTTTCTAAAATGATAATAAACTAAAAGCTCTACAGTGAACTGCAATAAAACATTGTAGAATTTCCGTGTACTTCGCGCAAAAACTCACCCTACATTGTATGACGCGATTAAATATGCATCATACAAGAAAAAATGATCTCTCATAAAACCGACCACATCATAGTATGAATTACTGACCATCTCTGTGTATTTTTTAGTAAAACACTCGACAACTCTTTCAACGTGAAATCAATAGCACTTACAATAACCACACATGCCTATTTAAACAACATAAAATTTCTATGTATAGTTAAAATGCGAGGGGGATTATCAAACAAAAAGAGCACGCAAAAGAGTAGCTTCCTTGGCCATATCTTCGTGTGACCGGAAATTCGCTTGGTCAACCTCAAGTGGAACTTTGTCGTGCTCAGTCAACTAATTTAACAATACTACAGATAAACACACTAATCAATTCCCTTACATGCAAATAGACTTCATCATTGTTAAAAAAATCTCCCTTCCTACGGGGTAACAAGTGCACATGAACATGCTAATATGTGGATCAGTCCAAGTCAAGTAAAGTGGTATTATATAAAAAAGGAAAAATGTACATGAACTGATTGGCCCGCATCTACGCCATCCTACACCACAAATTACAACCCAGCAAACACATTTCTACTCCACCTGAATATTGATGGTTAGAGCTGTAGCACTGTAGAACGGCTCCAATTTCTGCGATAAAATTTTTGTCGTCAAGAACAAATCACTCACCTCTCCGTCTGACAGCTGACAAAAACGACTCACAACTCTTTTGGGGCTAATGAGCACGTCTAAACAAAGTAACGCACAACTGCTTAAACTAGCTTACGCCCCGGAACAACAGGCTTTCTGTTGACGAAGGCAAAGGTCAGGTTGGTCTCGTAAAATATCACACTTGGGTGAATGATGGCAGAACCAAAAAGTTGCACGCATTTGCCACTCGACATTGCTAACTCTTTTATTTCGCCGCAACTACAATGTCAATCTTCTCTAGTGCCAATGATTAACGACTATGTTTCATTCGAAGACATACTATGGACCGTCAGAGACGTTTTTCTTCCTCCTATAAAGTTTTGTGCGCAAGCGCGATATTTGTTGGAGTTTTGATTATCCCCCAAAAAATATTTTAAAAAATACACAAAAATTCTAGAGTCGTTTATGTGAAGGCAATTCGCGTGTAGATCAAAGTTTTGTGCGCAAACGCGATATCTTTTGGAATATTGATTATCCCCCC
>JAOPJI010072426.1:0-21108 GCA_027122695.1 Merluccius productus | reverse complement strand
AATTGGACGTGATCAATTTCACGCACTTTTTTCATGGTCCCAAAGGGATTACGTAAAACTGGTCACTGACTGTATATTAAGGTACCGATATTGCGTAACTGTTTGGGAACTAAAGTTTTTAGCTTACATCGAGTTCCCCCGTGCATGTGTATTAACAACGTTGCCTATTTTTGCTAAAAAATCGCCTATTTTGATGTTTCATTGATCGACTCAACTATTTTACATATACGATACATTTTACTTTGCAACAACAAAAGATAGAATAATTTTTTCACAACGCGAGAACTAGCCACCACTAATCCTTTTTGTTGTTATGGTTCTAATACGCAAAAAAAAGATACCTTGAACAAATAAAACATATTTTTTATGTTTTTATTATTCAACATTGTTTAGTGAACTTGGACTCACCATGGCATAGTCAATGTCTTGTTCAACCAAACTTTGTTGATCTTTTAGTTTTTGAATAAAGTTTCCAACCCAGAATGCGATTGCTCGAATTTTCCATGTAAATGTCTAGGAAACAATTCAGCACTATTGGATGTTAATGGAACGTTTTCAAAATGGCGATCAAAAGCATTACACGATTTTTTGGTAATGTGTTTTTGAAAAGTTTTTTAAAAAAGATTGTCCAACTTAATTTGTTGAACTCGAAAGATCTTTTGAAGGATATTTTCAGAGGAATACATCACACTCAACCTGGATAAGACAACCATTTTTGTTTGATGTGTTAGAAGCGGATTTAAATAATGAATATTTGGACGAAATCATCGAACTTCAGCAGAACGAGCCACAACGATAATTATTTAACTCAACAACACTGTCACACTCATTCCTTTTGTAGCAACTTATTCGTGTGAACAATCTTTTACAAGGTTGGTTGACATAAAATCAACAAAAGAAATAAGCTTGACTGTGGAAGTGGCATGAGGGTATCGCTTTCCAAAGTCATCCCTAGATTTTCCGAGTTAGTCGCTAAAAAGAGAAACGAAAACCCCATTAAATAATAGTTTACATATTCCAACCTAGTTTTGTTTTTGTACATACACAGTTTATGTTAGGTGCAACCGATTAGTTTTACTTTATTATTCCGTATATATGATGTATACATGGTTTGGATTAATAAAACTTTTTCTTATTTTCTTAATATTAGGGGGTTCGGCGAAGACGTGGTACACACTTAAAGGTTGGCAACCACTGATATAACCACTATTTTCTTATTACTTCAAATATCAATTATTGTTAAATTTATATTGAATTTCTATCGCAAACAACTTAAGAGTCGTCCTTTTAACCTACTCATTGTTTAACAACACACATGTCAAACAAGAGTTTGGCCCTAGAAAGTGCAAAGATAGATTGCCTTCCAAAACACGACGGGAGTAAAATTAAACAATGCGTACGCAAGTTCAACCATGTCTGAAAGAAAAGTGCTGAATGTGAGTTAGTTTTGTAAGGCACCCACATGTATAGTTTTTAGAAATACTACCCGCCGGATTTCGATCCTAGGAAACTGCCGAGACTGCGGCTGTCGAGAGACAGGCAGTTTGTCATTCGTATTATGGCACCAATGAGCATCAAGTAACGAGTTTGGGTGCTTTGAATCACCATTTTGTAGATGCACCAATTGCGCCGAATACATTTATAAAGGAAAGAAGTTCAACGCCAGACAAGTATGGGTTTCTTAAGATTTGTGTATACATTATAGAAAGGAAACGGTGCAAAACGAAAACTACCTCGGACTTAGAATATATCGATTTTACATCAAATGCCCCCGTTGCATGTCTGAGATTACCTTCAAAGTAATGTGTAAATGTTAGTTGCACGTAGAAAATGGTATTTTAGACGGACCCAAAAAACGCCGATTACAACATGGAACATGGAGGCACAAGGTGTTTTGATGCAGCCAAACTGGCCGCTCGTGCACGCGAAAAAGAACTTGAACAGCTGGAAGAGGAGGAACAAGCCAACCCCATGTTGGCGCTGGAAAAGCGCACCAATGAGTCCAAAATGGAAATGGAATCGCTGGAAAAGTTAGAGGAGCTCAAAGAGCTTAATAGAAGGCATGCTGACAGTATGTATTGAATTCAGTTAATTTTAATTGGTTTCTCGTTTTTAGTTGACCATGAACAGCTATTGCACATCCATACCAAGGACAAATTGAACGAGGACGAGATTGATCTCAGACTTGAGGAAGAACGCGATGAACAGTTGACAAAGTTTGTCAAAATGCTCTAATAGTTTTTATCGCTGCTTAGAGATACCTTTAAGAATAAGGTGGTGTCAACCAAAGATATTGGGCAAAAATTTGACTTTTCCAGTGTTTTCTCGGCGAATAGTGTGAAAAAAGACGAAAAGGTAAACACCTTGTTATATGCTACTGTCAAATCACCTATTAAGAAGGGCAAATGTGCTGCGAAATCTGCTTCCGGCGGTTTAGTTGTAGTAAGAAAAAGGACAGCGGTCACTAGGAACGACGACAATCATGGGGATATCCCAAACGAAGGCAGTAAAAACAGCAAATTAACGGCGTTAGTTGCGTATGGGAGCGGGGAAACTGACTCCGACGACTAATGGCGTTGTAAAATAGTTTTTTCATTTCTTTATCTTTGCGATTGTTCTCGTTGACAAGATTATTCGCGTGCATGCTTGATTTGTTTCATACATCTGAATTTGTTTAGAACTATTTATGTAGATGGCACACAATACGTTTGACATTTTTTAACTGTGATCACCATCAAGTTAATAAGAATTCACAAAACCACTTGAAACACGACAATAAAACAACCACCAGCAATATTATCAAACAAATAGCAATTTTATACAAAGCTGTGATCAAAATGAAAGTTATCGTTGATTCCCACCCGATGACGGAGAACTACTGTCCGACGAACTCGAGTCGGTGCAGGGCACTGAAAACCCGTTGGCCGAATACAACGAGTAGTGGATATTAGTGGTGAAAGTAGCATGTGATTTTCTGGGAGCAGATCGGAAGGCTGGAGAGGTTGGATCCACTGTCCTGCCATCAAAGTGCACGTTGAACTTTTTCGCGTACTTGTGATCTAGGTTGGCTTCTAAAATGGTGTTGGGAGAGGATTGACGTGCGGCTAGGTTGTTCCACCTCTGAATGGGTGGGTAGCAGTTGGCAGATCGACGAGACCCAAAACCATCACTAATCACCTTATATATATCACCCACAAATGGATTAGTGCTCAGAACACGCAGCCGAGAGTTGGTTCTGAAAATCTTTGTTCTAATCTCACTCCATTGTTCAGTGGCAAAATAAAAGAATTTCTTCTTGTTCAGAATTTCATCCGAAGGCTCGGGGATAGTCAGTCCATCAAAGTGACTGTACACATGGTGGTCGTTAAGTTCCTCTTTGGTATCAAAATACTAAGTGAATGATTACACCAACTTGCACGCACGGTGGCACAGCAACAATACTTGGGAGCACGGTTGGATCGCACATCGATTAGGGTGATAATTAAAAATGTGGGTGTTGAATCGATCTACATCATCAAGGATACATACATTGATAGACAACACATCTACACTAGCACATTACCAATCCGTTGGAACATCTTGTTGCACACCACACACTTGAGAGTAGCTTCATCGGTGCAGCTTCGATCTAACGTCAATCAACACCACGCATCACCCCACTGCTCACTAGTTACCTAGAGGGTCCGGCTTCTTTAAGCCGCCATACTTTTTCCAGTACACCCAACAGCTTTGGCACGTGTAGTATTTGTTAGATTTGCTCACAGAGACACCACTAGGCAACCAAGGATACCAGACGTCGCACTTTTTCACTAAACAGTCAATCCAATGGCGCATCTAATCCAGTGCCAAATTACCTTTGCAGCTAACGCACTGGATAATGTGGTTAATTCGCGAGGCTTCTCGAGACATGGACAGCAACTTTTCATGGGAGAAAGAGTACGCGCAACTTGAGGTGATGCTACTAAATAACCCATTGGCTTGGTTACACTCACACAGACAGTAGTACATGTTGGGTGAGAAGAGGCTGATGATTTTGGCATCTTGTTTCCGTTTCTATGATAATGTTCACACGTGTTTGAAGCAAAATTGCTCAATGTTTAATGTCTGACACAGATTTATGAGCAAAGTCATCATGCAACAAAAATCTCATTGTTCAACCACCTGTCTGTCGTATTCAGTCGTGGTCTTCCAGAGGTAATAAAACTCAACGAGATCGAGAACAGATTTCCACGGCAACTATCTCGAATTAATCAAGTACGCAACAAAAACATACGTATTTCTTTTGGAGTAAGGCAAAGTCCTTGTTACACGCCATGAAGTATTTCTGAAACACGTCCACATCAACTAAACAAGACCAATAGTTTAGATTGAGGAGGCGAAACAGCATACCATCGACCCAGTAATCCAAGCTGTCCTGCACGATTGTGTGGTTTCCGGCTTCGACGTCGGAGACCAGTGTCTGCACACTGGTTGCGATGTTGTAGTTGTTTTTGTGTAGAAAATGGAGCGCATACTCCTACAATTAGATATAATGGCTGTAACTAGCATGTTGGGAATTATTAATTCATTCATCTGAACACAATCGAGTGTGGAGTAGGTTAAAGTGAACAACTCACATAGGTCGAATCTCTCGACGCCACACTCGCCACTTGACGAATATTGCCATACTTACAAGAGTAGGTGGGATCGACCAACCTACCAACGATACTAATAGACCTGCGAACCAAATTAAAATCATTCAAAGTTAACAATGCACCTCATTAATTTGAAGTATTTTTCAAAAGCGCGCCCATTAGCCTTTGCGCTGAATAGAGCAGGGTCCCACAGCAAAGTACCGACATCGGCGTTGGCCGATTGCTCCATGTCTACAAAGCAACAATAAGGCCGTTTTCTAGTGACACTCTACAATTGCTGTCGATGGGAGGGATCGTGGCTTGGTGCATCCGCCCAATGTTGATTTCGTTTCCCTCCACGCTCACATGACGAGTGTCTGTTTCGAAAATTGTTGAAAAGTAAAAGACATCCTGCAACGGCATGAAAACTGGACTTTTCGATAATCTTACTGATCTGTTGATGTAGCTGAATGCGTTCTCCAGCGGGCAATAGCGACTGATGTGGCATTTGCCTCTAAATTACCGATTTTCATTGTATTTCTAGCTGTATACTATTTCAAGCTGCACACAATGTGTTAACAAATCGTTTACGCCTAATCGCTAACAATTTCGCTACATACACATACTGTAATTAGCATTTTTCTGTTTGACCTTATTTAAATCGTTTATTACATTTTTCAATTTTACGATTTTATGACAATATTGGATAAATGTTGACACAATTTTGTCGATATTCGTTGTTAGAGTATTTAATTGAAACTTTTTGAGCATCATCAAGTAAACAAAGCACAGCACAAGTGTTGCAACTACCTTAACGCCGTTAGAGGCATTCTTCGCTCTGACACATCCTCGTCGCCACGACAACTTATCAACTCTCGCAAACGCACATTATGCAGATCCTCTCGGTTGTAGTGGTCGCCAGACTGGTTCCACTCGTAGGAGTGTTCGTTCGTCGACGAGTAGGCTGACAATAACTCACATAAAAACCAGTCGGAATTAATTACCAGTGAGACGATCGACGCGCTGCAGGTTCGACTGGGTCATGTCACGTCGTCTGTAGTAAGTTGCCACGCGCACATCAACCTTGCCCTTCTCCTCGCATATACTCACGATTTTGGCTATGGAAAAGGGCTGGAACGAATTTTCCTCAACGTACACCATATCTATTGAGGTCAACGTGTGACTCTGAGCAGAGAACAATTGTGGGGTTACCTCCAACTTTATAGTTGGTCGCATTTGCCAAGTTTATCGACTGCATTTCTACTTTATTTGTGACTCGTTGTGTGGGGAGAAGCAACGCAGCGCCCACCAGACAAAATCCTAATTATTGGGGTTCGGAGCGCCGATAGCTAACGATGCACCAAAATTGGGTTGGGGTTGTATATTTGATAAAATTTTTGCTGGAATATCTTGGTTATTAAATGTTTCAAGAATTATTCGAAAAAAACGAGTTTTCATTGTCATCTTGATTTTTACATTTTCAGTTGATAACTTTAATTTTGTTATAATTTTGATTTCTTGTTGTTAAAAAAGTCAGGCTCATTTATGTTAAATGTGCAATTTTTGTTATATGTTGGCGTTACTTATGTATGTTCCGTATTTACATAAATGGGATTAAAGAACAGAGTTTTAGTTTGACGACTGATCGAATTTTTGTGGTGTTCAGTTGAGCTCGTTTTCGGCACGTTGTATGGCTTACAAAGCTGATGTGTTCTATGGAGTAGGTTTGCGCGTAATTAATATTATCTGATAACAATTGGCCATTTCTTAGTGGTGCCTTCTAACGTTTATTATTTGATATTTTTGATTAGTTGTAGTATTTACTGTGACTGTCGCGTTTAAAATGATGTTGAAACTAGTCGGCCGTCCCCATTCACTAAGCTCTTTCGGCTAGTCTCTAAGGGCGGTCTTCTATTCAATACCCTCTTTATTGTGGGTGTGAATGTGCAATGGAATCTGAAGTTCATTGCAGATGTGTCACTACGTATTGAGATCATTGGTAGTTCAATCAATTAGTTTCAATATTAAACTTTAAAGCGCATCTTTAATAGAAACAAAGGCCATATAACTATACGTCCATTTTCACTTTCAATTTAATCACTTCACTAAAAACTATAGCCTATCAACAGAGATTGAATTTTATATATTAATACAAATACACGTTCATAGTTGTTAAAATTCCGTAATTTTCAAGTCACGTGCGACGAACTTTTGGAATATTTAAACGTGTGCATATGGAATTAGTTATCCAAAATAATATCACGTTATTTAAACTATCGCAATAGCCTGGTTTGTCTTGTTATTCTTGCTTTTCACCTATGACAATCGTCTTTTTGGCTTTTCTATGGTCTCATTTCATTTTCGGTTTTCTCACAGTATTTTACAACATAAACTGCAATTTGAACATAATATATCAGCTCTATAAAATAGTTTAATGTTAATAGAATCTCGGATTTGCCACATTTTAGCAAATTTTAATTCCCTTCTAAACCTTAAAATTCTATTGGAAGAACGGAATAACAACGCGCTTGCCCACACATACAAAACATATAAAACAACATTATATGTGAGATGTATTGGTTACAAGTTGTTTTTTAATGTTTATTATTTTTCTAAATCGAGGTCTTTCCGCAACTAACAAATCAACCATAGTTTTATTTCTTTTGTAATGGTGTGCGCGCATATTCATTATTTTATTTTTTTATTGAACCTAATTTACTGACTACTGTTCACATCCAAATACTTTGAATCATTTTGTAATAAACACTTTTAAACAGGGGTTATTAAGTTAATATGATGAGAAAAGTAGATGACCAATTATTTTGTTTTCAAACTTAACGCATTACTATGTAAAACCATACAATTTGTCACAATTCTATCATTAAAAAGTAAGATAATAACGTTGTTTAGTTTATAAATTTTTTTCAGGTATGTTGATTTCGAATATTAGACAATATTAGAGCTTTACTCATAAAAATGCATATGCACATTTTTTAAAGTTACTAATTTTACTATTTCTTCATTCAAGATCTTATAACTATTCGTTAAAAAAATATAAAGGTGTGTATTTATGCTATTTTGTATTTCTAAATGATGTAAACACATAAAACATTGAAATGACGAAAAATACTATAACCAAAGTATTTGAACATGAAATTCAAATCTATTTATGGTCGTTATGATTTATTCCGTTTCTAAAAATGCTAATTTTACAAACAGCTACGTTACCACTTTCACTTGGTTTTATTTTTTCCATGAGTATTGAACTTGATGAGACAAAAATAAGAATGCGCATTCTCTTAGTGCGTATATTGGTTAAATTCGAAGTTGGCTACATATTCCAGGTATTTTTCACGTCGAAACTAAAACGAAATACCTACTTGATAGCATACTAAGATTTGGTCTGAAAAAGAAACTTCTTATAATCAACAATTCTAACGTTTGGGATGAAACTTCTGGAGATAATCCTCCAATTTTACACCCGCGCATAAATATTAAATTAGTCATATCTTCACCAGTTTAAGCACCAACACAGCTTAAAGCACACATCTATTTGTTTTAATAACAACACTTTAGATTGTTATAAAAAGGGCATAAAACTCCGCTGTTTTAGGAAATAAGTTTGCGTGCACATGCGTACTTGTGGAGACACGCGCTTTATGTATCGCAGATAGTGTTATGCGTACGATGAAAGTGCTGCTGAACTCCGACGCGAAAGATCACTCAATAATTAACTAATTAAATAATGAAAAACTATTCGTATAATTTAAAAGATAGGCAAAATAGTTGTTAATCGCTTAAATGGGTTATAGTTCGTCAAAAACATCTTCTGGCTCTGGTTTAACCTTCAACCTTTTGTAAAGCTCGCTGTCCATGGGGTCATCCTTTTTCTTTTTATCTTGCTTTTTAGATTTGGAATTTCTCTTTTTATCGGACTTTTTCCTGTCAGCTTTATTTTTCTTATCGCCCTTTGATGATTTTTTGTCGGATTTTGTTTTCTTTTCGTTCTTAGATGATTTTTTGTCTATATTGTGTTGTTCTTCGTCTTTCGATGTTTTTTTGTCAACTTTATTGTGCTGAGTCTCGTCTTCTGCATGTTTCACAAACCTGTACTTGGAGCGCTTGGAGTTGATTTCTAATGAACATTTTAGACACCAAAAAAGAAGGAAAACCCTACTGTTGCAAGCCCTGTCTCCTACAGTGTACTGTGCTGAGCATAAAACGCAATCTTTGTTGGAAGGACCATTACAACCGTTGCACGACTTGTCGCATTCTATAGATCAAAGGATGAGAGCAATCAAAGTTGGGACGATACTTCTGCACTCGAACGTGGTGTCGAGATTGACGCAGTATTCTCCGTGGGAACAGTTGTTAAGGGTTTTATTGGCACAAAAATCAATTTCTAAACAAAATTAGTTAGGAAACGATGGAAAGTGGCCAACTTTTGCACCCAGCCTCGCCAATAGGTTCATAACCTTCGCTGCATTCATTGTCCACACATGCTGATTCTGAAAAAGCAGTACATCCGTTTTTGCATGCAATATGGCAAGAGTGGCATTGTCCGTTGGTTTCTTGGAAATGCCGGGGAGCACACGATTCACACTGTTCACCCACGTAGGCGGTTTGGCATTCGCACGAGCCGTCTCCCATTCTTGTATATTCACCCTAGATTGAACGACCGTCAAGTTACTCCATGTGAACGATCAATTCACTTTGCACTCGCCTTTGCCGTCACACACAGTACCATCGTCTGAAACTACTTGACAAGTTTCGCAATTAGGACCATATTGGTTTTTTAGACAGCACACTAAGCACATCGTATTCACACCTAAAAATAACTGACTAAGATTGTTACATTTGAGTTGATCAACAAATAGCTCATCATAGATAGAGTTGGAGGAGTTGGTGCTAAAAAGGCAATACTGAGAGCGATAAAATGAACGGAAAATACTGGTTCAGGAACCAATTATGCATATCGGTTTCGTGTTCTTGGTATAGCAAATGACAGTTGGTCTATAAGAAAAAATATCCAGAGACACCACAAAACAACTCCATATATACGGGATTTGGTATTTTATTGCATGCACCATCGAAAACGTCCATAAATCGTAAATCACTAAAATTGGCAATAGTCATAATCAACAATTTTGACCAAACACATACCTAACGTTATAATGTGGAAGGTTTTTGTTGATCCAATCAGGATTTCCTCCTTCGTATGATTTGTTGACGGTCTCCTTCAATCTCTGATAAAAAGGTTAAAACAAACACAATTGTTCAATTTACTTCCATAATATGGTCAGATAAATCTCCCAATTTTGTGCACGTCAAAGATTCATATCGTATAGCTTTAACGTTGTTAGTACTGTTGTTGGAAGCGTCGCAGTTATGGACGTCGAACGCACAACATATGACAATTAGAGCAAGTACACGGCTCAGACTTTTTTGACGACAGACTGTTGAATCTTCCATGGCAAAAACACACTATCGAGCGACTGGGGTTTAATGTGTAATCGTATTCAAGTTCGGACGCACCTGGTTATATCGGCATACGTGTCACTTAGTCAATCGGCTTTGATCCTCAAACGTTCAGACTAAAGCACCTATATAGGCACAATCATTGTTAATATCATACGAGGTTGAATAACTAATTTATCTGAACTAGTTGGAATACACCGTGGATTTGGAAACACAAAATTTTGGTTAGAATTTAAACAAATAGTAGTCATATAATCCTCCATCGTGGAATTTCGGTAGGAAAAGCTTATTTCTTAATTTACTCTCTTGCACGCATTGACTAGAAGAAAATTGATTTTGTTCATTACAAGCTTTTTTGTAGGTAACTTATAAAATTAAATTTGGCGCGTAAAACAGTGTTATACCAGTTACACTTTAGCTCTCAATTAAGCTAAAAAGTCGATTACCACCGTTACATATTTTTTTCAATATCTATATTCATCTAAATAATTAGTAATTGAAGGATATGTAAAAAGGTGGTTTAATCTCAACAAATTTTTTTATGGATTTAAAGCTGGTGGTTGAGTTTTAAGTCGTTACTTTATCATATAAGTAATAAACATAAACAAGTGAATATTTTAAGGTTCAATCGTTAACTATTTCAAAAATTGTAAAAATTTAAAAAGAATATTTTTACTGAGATCTTGATAATTCGAAAATAATTTCAATAACACTTTATACTCAATATATAGATGTATATATAGCATTTTTATATTGATCGAGAGAAAAGTAGGCATGGTAGCATACACATAATAGTCTTATGCCGAAATTAACTGTATTGACATAGATATTTATACGAAGAATATGTATCAATTGATAATTGGGATTGAATTGGCATGAAAGTATGCCGACAATTGAGCATAGCTATTCCGCTTTGTACACCAATAAGAATGATTGAAAAATACACGCTGAAGTTGAAAGATTACTCAGTTATAACGATTACAAAAATATGTTGTCATTAAATCAAACGTAAATTTAGCAAATATTGCAAATTTACCGTATTCAAAAAGAACATTTAAGAGTTATAAGTATGTTGAAACAAAAAACATGACATATCAATACAAAACTTCAACTATATCCATAAATGATAAAATATACACTCCCTACTTATCCCATATAAGTAGAATGGGTTCGAGACGAAGATTGCTCTCCTAAAATAGGCTATTGTCGTGTCAAGTAGCGCACCTTATCCTATCGCTTGCAAACAACTAATAGATAAAGCAACTTGTTATATGTTATCAGTTATAAGGATTTTCAATGGCGAAAACCTGATGAGTAAGTACAACTCAAACAGTGGTGATTCACAAACATCAATCGTTACTGCACATGTGGAAATAACGGTGGACGGAATGGATATTATCGGCTCGACAAAACCGGTTGCAAACTCATCGTTTCCTTTTTGGGACGAGGAATTTTTCGCTGACTTATCCACAGGTAGAAACCTTCAGATGAAGGTGCTCAATGGCACTGAAGTGATTGGAAAAGCTAGCATCAACCTTTACAATTTGCCTATTGACAACGTGATTAAAGTAGTTTCGAGCCGTGTTATAATTTGATATAATTTGAGTAGGTTAACCTAAAACCGCAAGGAGTGGTATTTATTTCGATATCCAATAAAAAAAGTTGATTGCTCGGGTGTGCAGTTGTTCATTTTAGTGTAGAAAACAAAGTTAAACCTATACAACAAAACAACAAGGTGCAAAGTATTACTGAGTTGGAGGCTTTTGGAACGTTCAAACCCACGCGTCGTATGGTGGTGAAAAAAAATGTGCTGACAAAGAATGAGCACAAGTTTTTGTCAACGTTCTTTAAACAGCCGACCTATTGTTCTGTCTGTCGCGAATTTATATGGTATATGAATAGTTGCTAAATATACAATCCTTAAACTTGGACTAATATATAAATGTGAACACTTTAGGGGAGTTTTTAATAAACAAGGTTATCAATGTCAAGGTTGGGTACTTTTTGGTGTGTTAGTGTTAGCTGTGTGTATTAGAATGCAAAGCGTCCATCCACAAGAGATGTTTCGACTGTGTATTTAGCACTTGTGGTAAGGTGGTTGAGGAGGTATAATTCCAAGCTAAATTCTGCACAATACACATACAGCTTTTGATTGAAATTTTGCAGAATATAACCGACTCCCAAGTGACTACGAAGCAACATGAATTTAAAGTGAAAACGTTCAAGAAACCGACGTTTTGTAAAAACTGTGGCACACTCATCTACGGTTTAGTAAAACAGGGCTTAAATTGTAAAGGTATATTGTGTGCCATGTCCGAATGTTATTTACTCGTTTAAGGATGTAAAATCAATATACACAAAAAATGCGAACACAATATTTATAAAGTTTGCAACTCGACTACATTTAGATCAAGCTTATTTTCAGACCCCTCACCTATAGTACATTGTGACATATACTAACTAAATAACTGTTCAAATTAAGTCTAACGACCTTTCGCAAAATTACTCGGCCAGTGATACTGACGTGAGCGAGGATATTGACGTGAGCAAATTTACGAGCATCAGTCTAGAATCAATAAATTCGGTATGTCAGTGAAAAATGAATAAAGTGAAAGTAATTTAGAACGACAATGAAAAGTTGAGTGTAGTTGGTAATTCAACAAATATGTCTGTAAACGATTTTGATTTGATCAAATGTTGTGGTCATGGCAGTTATGGCAAGGTGGATAACAAATCTCCCATTTTAACACACATTAATTCACTCTATTTATTAGATTTTAATTGCCGAACACAAAGGCAACAAAAAGTTGTATGCACTCAAAGCGATTAAAAAGCTCAAACAATTGGTGGAAGATGACAAATTCTCATTTTTACCAGAGAAAAATGCCCTTATGACCAGTCAAAAATGCCCGCTGATAGTTTCATTCTACGCCTGCTTTCAAACAATAGTACTCACAATGTTGCATAATCTAATGGTCCTTATAGCATAGAGTGTTTTATGTGATGGAATTTGTGCCCGGAGGTGACCTCATGTACCACATTGAATGCAAGCGATACTTCACGGAGGAAGAAGCTCAGTAATTTCAAAAATACAAATTCACACAAAAACATATTCACATTGCCTAATCAAATATCATTGGCGTCGAGACTTCATTTTAAATTGTAGAATAATTCTCGCCGAAATCGCCTCTGCCATCAATTTTCTACACGACAATGATTTTATATACCGGTAATTGGCACATTTCCAAATGTTGGATAATAATCTACTGTAATTGGTGAACCATTCAACTGATAGTTGACCTTTAGCGACGTAAAGCTCGATAACATACTCCTGGACAATGAGGGACACATCCGACTAGTCGACTTTGGCATAGTACGAGAACGGCTCCCTAGGTGCGAGTACACCAACACATTTTGCGGAACTCCTGATTACATTGCTCCAGAAGTATGCATTTTGGTTGTTATATCACTCAATAGCGTAGTGTTTTATTAATTATTAAATAAGAATTCACACAATAAATTGGGGGGGGGCACTAAACTATTTTTGTAGATGATCAACTTGCAATCGTATAACTATGCCATTGACTGGTGGGCGTACGGCATACTGAGCTACGAGTTGTTGACCGGAATGGTAGTTGATATAGTCGACAAACAGTGTCACAATTTCATTTAGACGCCATTCGAAGGCGACGACGACGAAGAGCTCTACACAAACATACTCACAGAAGATGTCTTCATGCCTCCGTCGTTATCGGAAAACGCCAAACTTTTTATACTGGGGGTAACATTGCTGAACTGTCCCGTTGACACTGGTTTTAATGGTAGCTCATGGAAAGGACGCCGTCTAAACGACTTGGTTGCGTTCCTGGCAAGAACTTTTCAGGCCTAACTCAACATCCATTTTTCAAAGGCATAGATTTCAAAAAGGCGTTCGAGAAACAACTGGTTCCCAAATATGTGCCCAGAATTGTAATCAAATCACTATAATATTATGTGTCGTGCTTCAACTCTATTAGCACACTATGAGAGATGCTGAAAACTTTGAACAACAGTTCACCGGACTGCAACCCAAACTCACTCTCCTCAAACGTGGATCACTCAAAGTGAAAAACATGCATTTGGAAGGCTTCGATTACACATCAGAAGAGTTCCTTTAGTTTCGCATTGTTGCACATTTCTAAATAACACCAACCTTCGACAAGGACAAATTTGAATTTGTTGACAATACTCCATTTCAATTCGCACGATGAACTATAACAAAATGTGTTTAAATCTTTCACGATCACTAATTTTCTACTGCAACTAAACTTAATTACCATTATTTATCTGGCGGTAATATAATCCTTATTTAATATTATTTGTTAAAATCAATGTAATTACCACGCGAATGCTAGAAAATATGTAAAAGAATAGTTTATTAAAAATTTTCACGATGTGTCAACTTAACAAGGGAAAATAGCAACCCAATTCCAAAAACATTTAGGCGCGCAAGTGCATTGAAAAGAAAATAGTTTTTTGATATTTCCCATCGACTATTTCAGTTGATAAATTAATGTATTTTTCAAATGTATACACTCACACCGAATTAGAGTGATACATATTTAGCACTTTAAAACCACATTTCATTGATGCGTTGAAACAAAGCAAAAATATATTAAAATTGAATATAATAAAACAGAGACAACACATTCAAATATAGTACACACTAAAAAAGTCGTTTCAACAACTCGCACCCGTCCATATCAATCTGGTCCTCATTGTAATCGTGCATTTTTTTGATCACCTGAGTCAGGAGATTGGAGCACGTCTTGCGCGTTATTTTGTCGTATCTGTTGAGGACCACATCGAACATCTGCTGCCAGAAATCCCTATCCCACGCGCGTTTCACGCTATTGGTAATTTTCCAAACATCGCCGCCATCTTTGCCGGTGGTTTTGTAGGGTTTCATGTAGTTTTGGAATATGAGCACATGGATGGATGCGATTACCCCATATATATCAATCTAACGAGGAAATAATGAGTTGGGCGAAGGAATCAAGCCACAATTACAGAAAATTTCCAGGGTTTATTTTGCACCATTTCAATGCTCTCAAAGTCGGGCGTGTTTGAGCGTCCAACGAATTTCACGTCGTCACCCAGGGAATCGAACAATGCGACATCAATGCAACGCCCAAAGTCAATGAGTTTTAAGCTGATTATGCTGCAACCATCATTCTTGGTGGCTGTGGTGGCTGCAGGACTGGAAACAACAAATCTGTTAAAGTTGAAAATGTGTTATTACTTCATCAAAAGTATATTGTCAGGCTTTATGTCGCCATGGATGAAGTGACATTCGTGCAAAGTGGACACCATCTCCAGCAACTTTTTCAGTATGCTCAGTGCGAGGCATTCGGTGAGTTGGTAGCTGGGTTGTTGTTTCAGGCGGTTGCAAACATCCTAAACAGTTAATAGTATGTTAATATTGCTTCGTTTTCGTTGAAAACAGTTGAATACGGACCATAAATATACGCAATTTCTAATTTATTTTAAAATTTTGAATTTAATTATAGAGCAATTATAGGATTAAAAGTGATTATAATATTTTTGGTAGCGTAATAAATCAATTACGATATTTAACCAACAACTTCAATAATTATACAATTAAATTATGAAACGGTAATTCTCAAAAGACCGTGGCTGTTCTCATGGATCAAATTAATCACGAACTACGCGCGCGCACACACACTTTTAATTTCATCAACATCAATTTCTAGAAAAGGTGCAAAGTTTACATTGCACAATCCACCATATTTCATTATTTGTGACCCGTCACTAGCACTCTTAGAGACCGCAGCCAATTAAATGTGGTTAAAACTGGAGGATTTGTATATTGTGTGATCCATAAGAATAGCCACTTTCTTCTTACAGTTATGTTAAATATTCAATTATTATATTTACTAACAATAAAACGAACTATTAAAATAAGTATAAAACCAAATCAGTACATTAAACCAACTATTAAAATAAGTATAAGATTATAAAATGTTTGAAACAAACAATCAAGTTGATTGTTAAACACTATACTAATAATGAAGGGATTACAAAACAATAGAACCCATTATCTACTATATATATAAAAGAGTAGTGTCCGTGTGTCTGTCTGTACACATCAGTACGCCTGTGCAAACCCTGTTCTCATTATTTAAGCGTTTTAGTGCGTGTACATTATAGGCGTAAAAAGAACTCTTAACAACATACTTAATGAACTACTTAGTAGTTTTACATCACTTATAGTTTTAGAGATATGGAGCATTTAAAATCAAGATTTGGATTAAAATGGAGATTAATCTTATTTTTCATATGATTCTTTCCCCAAAATTGCATTATTTTCCAACTGAATTATGTGCTTTAACTTACTTTCTATATTTAAACTGTTTTTAATGAATTGTTCGTTGTGTATTATATGTTTTTCAGGTTTTAATAGCTGAAGTTTTGAAACGTTTTGAATATATTTAAGCGCCATTGAATAAGTTTCTGCTTTCATTTTTAAAATTAACCGACTAATTGAAAAATTAATTTAATTGTAACTGGGCAACGCCAGTGATTTCGCGCTAGTTGAATATAATGTATTAACATACAATTTTTCAACAAGTAGTATAGCGTAATTCTTGCAAGTTTAATGTCCATTTCACCAATTTAATGGTGTATATCATTATTTGTCAGCTTAGTTGTTTGAAAATTGTTTTACTAATAACTTTATTTAAAAATACTTAAGTAGTGTAAAATAACTCGTCATTAATAAAGCTAATGAACTTGTTGAGTGGGTTTAATTGAGTTTAAAAGAAGCCAATTGATCAATATCATTTATTACAATAGGTTAATGTTAATTTTAATCTACTAAAGAATTATTAATTCAATAAATAATTTATTGGCTGCTAAAAAATAAATAAACACTTAGAAATATAACTCTTGAAGTGGATCTCTAAGGTTTAGTTAGATGGTTTGATCATTGGCTCAATTTTAAAGTTGAAAGTTAACAATGAATCTAAGAGAAAATGCAATCGGTATTGTAAAATTTGGGCTACAATAAGCAAAAGTTCCCCCAAGTAACTGTCCATTGTCATGAACGCACGCTCATACACGAAATAACTAAACGTATTGAAATATAAAATAGAAAGTTCAATGCTATTAGTTACATAACGTAATATTATAACTATAGAACAACCCACAGTTGTGTAAATGTAGGTAAAACAGCTATTTTCTATTATAATCGGATTAGTTACACATTGTAATCGGATTAAGTATTTTAAGATCAACCCTAAACTAATGCGTATAAACGTAGTAATGGGTATTTGACTAAACCCACCTAATTTTAAAATTTTTATTTAGGTTTTAATTATATTAGTAGTGTTGTAAAGTGTGGGTGTATAAGGAACAATTTTTGACACGCGTACTTGTGGCTACACGCACGTACAAATACTTTGATGTATTTGTAGTAGATCGATTATGTAGAACTATATTGTTACGACCTGTTAAGCCTTAAGCGGATAATAGGAATCCGTTGCGGCTCCCCAGGATTTAGTGTGTTATTTGAATAGTGGTTTCCTGCAGCGCAACATATATTTTGCTAAAAGTTGATTTTTCGTCAATCAATTAATTAATAGTTGAAACGAACATGTTACTGCCTTTTAGTTTTTATTGCGCATTCAAAGGTAAAAGGTCAAATTAGATGATGTGAAATGTGTATACATTTCAATAACAGAGTATTTAGTGTAGACACGAATTAACCTTATTTTACGCATCGTTTGAAGAGTCGAGTCAGCAATCAGACAGCGCCCGAGGATTTAAAAACTTAACTACACTGATAACTGCGATTAAATTAGCCTATTCACTGACTTTAGTGTGTTCACCAACCTTTTTAGTGCAATAACATGGCATTTTAATACAAAAACGCACAAAACGGGAGAAAAGTAAAAGTGATCAAAATGGCGCAAAACACCAGTTAAGTGATGAAAATGGTGGGATTCTCAGTAACATCGAAACGATTGCCATCAGGTTCAACGAGTATGACCTCACTGGAGTCGACGAGAAGAACTTTGAGGTAACCAGACTCGTTGATTCCTCTGATAATGCCTTTTCTTTTGCGGTGATATTTCGTTGCAGGGTCGATAACTCGCGGGTCAACTATATTGATCTCTTTGCCACTAGATACGGGAGTTTTATTAGATTACTGACAACAAAATTGTAGCAGTGAAGCAATGCGACTACCAATTTAATAATTACTATTTTAATAGCTGTCTGAGGTAGAGTTGCTCAAAGCGAGCGTGGCCATTTTCCTTGTCGCTATTGTAGCAATTTATTAGTATTTCCAGACGATTCAACGTCCTAGCAGCCACCTCTTCGACAGTGAAGACGTGAGTTTTGTTGGTGATTTCCTTTTTGATGATTTGATTCAAAGAGATTGTAGGTTCTTCATTGCATATGTTGGCACCCAAACCTAAGGTGTAATCGATTGTTACACTGCTGAAAAACAGGGGGAGTATCACTTAAAATCATGTTCATTTCGGTCACCAAAAAGTGGTTGCTCACAAGAACACCACCGATTTTTGTGTCGCTGTTGTAATAGATGTCGTTTGGCCATTTGATGTATATGGGCAATTTCTACACAAGTGAGAATAGTCGTACATATGAATGCAGGTTTGAGTAAATTAATCGGCGTAAAAAAGAAAACGTAGAATATAACGCAAAAATTACTGACAACCCCGAAGGTTCTTTTACCGCCAAAATGAACGCCAAACACACCATGTGCTGTATGATGGAGGGATTTTTGAAGAGTGGCAAAGTGTACAGCACTTGGTAGGTGACACTCATGGCCAAACTGCCATACGGTGATATCCATCTGTTTTCATTTCTTCCAACACCTTTGTTCTGATAGTGAGCCAACACAGCTATACCATGATCCTCTGGTTTGGATGTCAATAGATATGGACATCTACAGCATACATCAGCTTACGTTTGGCGATTGAAAATGATAAACGTCACCTTTTAAATACATCCAAGGTCGACGTGACCACGTTTGTATGGAGAACAATATGCCCCAATTTGGCGGTATTTAAAAATTTGGAATAGATCACATAATTAAACCGCGACTTTTGAAGGTATTGAGTCATAGGAGAGACCACTACCAAATAGCCGTCGGCAGCAAGTGTGTTAGCTCTTGCATCATCTTCCAAGGTGTAGATTGGAGGGTCTTCACCCGCGAATTTAGTTTTCAGATGCCGTTCCAATAGATTATAGAATGTTGATGTGTCCTAGTGTGCAATCGATATAGGTAAGTGTGTGTGTGTGTAATTGAAACTTTTGAAAACCAACAAAACTCACATTAATATTCCCATATAAGAAGTAGGGCGTTGTCGAGTAGGACACATTGACAGTCTCAATAAATGGAATGTTCGTTTTGCTGAAACCAAGGTCGTACATTATGTTTGTGAGGAGTATACTTTGTTGGGTGTTTTCAAAGAAATCACTCGATGAATACACCACTTTAGCGCCAGATTTGAGATTCCATTTGCAATATAGTTGCTTATGGTAACCCGGCTCTACTGTTTCACCACCTAGAACATGGTGACTCTCACGATCTACCAATGAGACAGTATTAACAATAGAAATGAGAATCACGACTTGAGTGTACCGTTAATCGTTGAAATCCAGTGGCTGAGTGATTTCACCGCATCACCAAAAGTGCCGTCAACAAACGGCCCAATCACCAGCTTGCCCTTGTAGTTGTTGAGGTAGTCGGCAAAAGTTTCCTTGGAGCTGCAAAAATCATTCCAAGTTATGTCGCACAAAAGAGCCATTTTCGCTCCTTTATACCAAGGCGTTGTCAGTAGAGTTTTCTCATCGTATTCGGCCAAATAGCACACGTAACTGTTTCGTCCAATTATCGAGTAGAGTGTCCACTTGAAGTGATCGATGACTGGCTTGATTTTCGCAGCTTTCAAAAATACAACCACATTCACCCTCATATATTTTATGATTGGTTTAGTCACGTGCATTTTGTTTTAAACTAACGTATACAGTATTTAAATGGACTAGCTACCAAAAAACCAGCGTGTTTACAGTACTATCTGTATACAGAGAGAGATTTCAAGCACAGTTCATCGTATTTAGACAGTTTTACGACACACTAAGTCGATCAAACAATTAATCTGGTGAACTATTTGAGCACTTTTTAGAAAATAGATGCTGCAGAGGCAACCTTAAATTCAACTGCTTATCCATCTTTTTGAGTACGCAACAATTGCTGAGATTTAAGTGATGTCATTGTCGGTGCTTCGTTGGCAGTTGTCACGTATCTCATTGTTTGGTAATAGACTAAAGTATGCTTATCCTCTGGATAATCATGATGTTTGAAACTTAGCATTAAATATATTTCGGTTGACCTATATGTGTGTGCAAACGCACAACTATTCTCTTAACATATGCACAAAGTAATGGTAGGGTTTAAATGGGTTTGGAATCTCTCAGCATGTTTTCCGATTAAATCACGCAATACATTGGTTTTAAAGTCAACATCAATGAATATCTAACGTGACTTTAGGTTGAATTATTCACGTTGGACGCATTGGTAAAGGTTTGGAGGGTGTCACTCCATTACTTCTTACACATTAAATTCCTTGTCATCTTTATACTGCGATAAGAAATTAATATGCTTTATTTTCGGTTGAAAAACGATTAAACCGTGTTGTTGATGTTCAACCCTTCCGGGACCAAGCGGGGTCATTCGTGACCCCAATTTTTGTATTTGGATATTTTTTCCGCGCACAAAGTAATCTATATATGGAAATTTTCTGTAAGCTTCAACGAAGTATGAATGATTATCTTTATGAAATTAAACAACGAAAGCAAAGTTTTTACTCTGAAATATGGCATTTTTAAAATACAGTGAAACCTTTTGGTCTTTAACCCTCTAAAGAACTTGGGGTCAATTTGACCCCAAATCATAATTGATTCAATCGGCCTTTGTTTTTTATCATAT
>JAOPJI010072404.1:0-10378 GCA_027122695.1 Merluccius productus | reverse complement strand
GTGTGTGTGTGTGTGTGTGTGTGTGTGTGTGTGTGTGTGTGTGTGTGTGTGTGTGTGTGTGTGTGTGTGTGCGCATTCTTAATCAAGTTTTATTCACCACATCATCACCTCACAACCATAAAATGTTCTTAGGAGTTACGACTACTGCTACTACCAGAACATTGTGTACTTGGTAACACACGGTATTTGTGTGTGTTTGGGTGTGTGTGTGCGTGTCATTAGACTAGTAAATACAAATTTTCCAGTCGCCTAGTCTCAGGTAATTTTCAAACAGGCCTATTTTACTGTATAATTAACATTAAGCTAAAGGCCTGGTCCCAATTCTAAAGGCCGGCCCTCGTATCGATCGGGTCTTTGTGTGTGTTGTGTACCATGTGGCACCACTCAGGAATACTTCACACACAGAACAGGTGGTTTGGATTTGCCACCGTTTCTCTCGCTGCCCTCAGGGGGGGATAGGAGGAGGAGGAGGAGGAGGAGGAGGAGGCGGAGGAGGAGGAGGTGAGGAGGGGAGAAGGAGGCGGAGGAGGAGGTGTTTGGGAGATAAAGAAACAGGCGCCTCTGACCCGCTTACAAATGGGTGGGCGAGCGAGCGAGCAAGTGAGAGAAAGAATGATGATGATAAAATAGACAGACCCCCCCCCCCCGCCAGCACAACATAGCATGCTGCATATAATGGGCCTTTACCGCAGGTTAAGCCGGACCTGATGGCTTCAGACCTGCGTGCAGAGAATATATAAGGAGAGAGTGAGAGAAGGGCAGGAGTTGCATGACATGTTCAAAAAAAGTAAATTGCTGTTTATTTTTCATACATTTCATCTTGTTTTCAAACTAGCTAGTGGTGCAGGTCAGAGTGTGTGTGTGTTTTCTTAACCTCCGCTTCCCCCTGTTTGCCGTCGATGTGTGAATGCATAAAACCTGCTTTTCACACGCCACACTCTGTATTTCCATCACAACAACGTCAGCTGGCTGGTGATGGCGACGGCGGCGGCGGCGGCGGCGGAGGAGGCTGTGGGCTGCTGTCTGCAGAAACCCTGGGCGGCGCTCCATCAAAGTGTTTTGCAGAAAAGGGATTTTGGTTTTTTTCTACTTCTTGTTTTGGTGCCGACTCCGAGCACAGAGATGGATGTTTAGCTTCTGTATCACGCACGGCAAATTCATCCTGAAGGACCGAGAGAAAACATGCCTGCTGCTGGAATACACACGCATAGTTTCAACACAGACACAGACGACAGGCACATACATACACATACACACACACACACACAATCACAAACAATGAAGCTCTCTGTGATTGAGAGAAGGCAGAGAAGGAAGTAGACAGCTACAAGGCCGCTGGTCACTACATGAGAAGAGTTGAGTGGCACTAGTAGGGATTCCTGCGTAGAGTACGTCATATTTGTAAAGTTCAAATGCTGCCACGCGAGGAAAAAAACTGCACACACACACACATCCATGCACGCATACACACAAACACACACACACACACACACACAGTGTTCAGATGAGGGAGGGAGATGGATGTGGAGGACAGATTTCCCCTGGGGGTTACTCAAGAGGGACACATTTTGATCAGCCTGTTTTGGGCTAATTAATTAATAGACCAATAAGCTTGGTAAATAAGTGTGTGTGTGTGTGTGTGTGTGTGTGTGTGTGTGTGTGTGTGTGTGTGTGTGTGTGTGTGTGTGATGTCAGGACAGCCACGATGCAGATGGGGAGCTCCAAGAGAGCGCAAGAGCGACGGAGGGAAGTGAGACAGATGGAGTCACGGAAAGAGCATGGGTCAGAGAGCAACCGAGGGAAACACTTCAAACCAAAACAACACAAAGGAGGGAGAGTGAGAGAGCGAGAGAGCAAGAGAGAGAGAGAGCATGGACGGACAAACACACTTTTTTTTACATTATTATTATTATTTTTAGTTGCTCAACCCTTTCCATGGCAGGGCGTGCAGACATATTGACAGACAGACAAACAAACAAACACTCTCACAGATGTGGATGAATGGAAGGCAGACAGACACAATAACACGTCTCAGAGACTTAATACGATACTAAAGTCAAGCAAGTCACCAATCTTCTGTTGTAATAATGACACGGGTAACGCCGAGCTAAAGTCAACCGTGATGTGATGGTTACACCAGACACTCCCAAAAGGCTTAACCGGAGAACTACAAATTCACCATATACTGTACTATCACAATTCAGACACGCAATTCAGGAAATGTGTAGTTGCTCAAATAAAATATGGATTGTTCTCAACGTAGTCACTTTGGGTAAAAGTGACAATGCAAATGTCTAGTACTGTATAGGGTGTTTGACACCCAGTCCCAGCTGAAAGGTTCTGTGTTCAAACCCCAATGTCTGCAGTCTACCTGTGTTCCTCAGCAAGATGCCCAACCCCTACCTGCTCATTAAATGACATGTGTATAAAAGAAGTGAAGAATTGCTGCTACCACTTAACATGAAAGACAGCATTGTTTGTGTGAAAGCAGCGAGAAAGTGAAGTGAGAGTAAGGAGAGTGACGTGTATTTGCAGCTGGGGCTGAGCGGTGGGAATGGGCAGAGGGCGGGTCGGCGGGGTCGACGACATCACAACAACGAAACCATTGGAGACATTTGGACGAATTATTTTTTTCTCACAAGTCCCCACACACAGTGCAGGGAGATGGCCACTAGAGCACTTTAATCTACAAGCCTCAAAGACAAATTTGAGGAAAATGTTAATGTATTTGATTTATTGTTAATTAATTAATTATATATTATTTATAATTAATTGATAAGCGAAGGAACTAATAAGTACTCACTTCCTCCTACTCCTTTTCGAACATGTAGTGGGTTTTGTTGTTTGGGTTTGTGTTTTGTTACATGTTCGAATGTTTGAATTTTAAATTCAATGCAATTTAAATTCAATGACCTCGTTACTCCAATCTTAACTGTGTGGGGGTAACAGAGGACTTGACATCAGAACAATGCATTTGGAGGTGTTGGTCGTAACTTAATAGGGGTAAAGGTAATATTGCTTTTCCTTAAAGCTACCCTAGAGCCGTGATTTGCATCAGGTCACCTCTACAATGGTCACCCAACACCTTACACCACCGCTGTCACCTCCATAAACGTTATTGACAGTTGATACACATGACCTACTCTCAAGAGTCAAATAATAAGTCCGGACCATTCTCTCGCCAAAACAAAAAACACGTTTTTATCTGTGATAATAATAACTTAACCTTGTTTGATGGATGGTACTAACCTACAATACATTTGCATAGTGCTTTTCCATATGAATCCATCCGTCCACTTTCTATTCCGACATCTTTTCTATCGACGAAGTCATTTGAAAACCTTCAAATCAGTCATTTGACATTAAATACACAGATCCAACACATTTCTTTTGCCATCAGACAGCCTTCTGCCAAACTGATTGTCAAAAATATCAGACATCCAGATGGCGTATGTAATTGCATGCATACGACCCCTGTGGAGAAACAAAACTATGTGTCGAGGACGACTTGTTGCACAAAGTCTGTGAGCTTGTCTCCATTTTCTAACCGGCTGCCCAATGTGACAGGGGGTGTAGAAGTGGACTGCCTCTAATGTAAATCATGAGCACTGTCCACACAGGATGTACCACTCACTCACTCCCTGTGTGTGTGTGTGTGTGTGTGTGTGTGTGACGCACTTTATATAAGGGTTGGAGAGGGGGGTGCGATAGTGGCAGTGACAGATGTGACCGAAAATCCCTGTTTATTTTTCCTTTACACCGACATGGGAGACATGGAGGGTGTGTGTGTGTGTGTGTGTGTGTGTGTGTGTTTCCAGGCCTTGAGTGCTGTGGAGGGCACAGGCAGTACGACAATGGCTTTTGTGTTTCTGTAAGATGAGCTCCCACCTGCTGCAATATGTCATGACATATGTGTATGCGTTCGTACTTCGTATCTGTGTGTGTGCGTGTGTGCGTGTGTGTGTGTGTGTGTGTGTGGGGGTGTGTGTGTGTGTGTGTGTGTGTGTGTGTGTGTGGGTGTGTGTGTGTGTGTGTGAGAGAGCGTCTGTCTGCCACACCTTTAACCTTTAATCAGGGAATGTATTAAAGTGAGGGTGTGGTCACACACACATAGTGCATCACAGTTTGCTCTAACTAGTTAGTAATTAAGTAACTGCCAAGGATATCAGTTGGAGTTAGAGCGCGTGTGCTGTGCACACACACACACACACACACACACCCACAAACACAAAGTAAGTATATCTATGTAAAAAAGTAAAAAGTAATGAGCAAATGTTCACACACCTTCTATTGTTTAAAAGCCAATCATGAAATAATTAAGTATAGATCAGGCTGGGTGTGTGCGTGTGTGTGTGTGTGTGTGTGTGTGTGTGTGTGTGTGTGACTGCGTCACTAATAAAGAGCCAAGCCTCATAATGCCATTACCAGCTGACAGCGAAACACCTACAAAGAGGCTTCAGGGATCGTCATGACTCACCACCACCACCATACGCTGCATCCAAACTGCTGACGACTCATTCAAAACATGCTGGCTCTCTTCCACCCACCCAGAGCACAGGCGTCCTAACGTGGCCGCCAGCCCCCATATTCCCCGACCGGCGGCATATGAGAGCTACCGCTAAACGACAAGGCCTATTCGCAGTGTCAGTCGATCTCTCGATATTTTTTTATAAGAATCGTTTAGCCGCTGACACAATAACAGTGAATGCCTGTATAACAAGCAGCAGCTAAGAAAAAAAAAGAAACTGAATCCTCATCATGTGAAACTGCAGAGCAGCAAACTACTTTGCATTTCTGAAGCTATTATTGCAGCACTTACTCAATAAATGACAAACAAGTTTTTTTTAAATATGATTAATATGAAAAATGTGTTGATGTTAAATCTGTCAAACAATGTTTTCAGTGCTTCTGTACCGCATGTACAAGTGCCGGGCCCCTTTCACCTGCCGTCACGGGTGTACACCGACAACACAATACACACTGTAGCGCTATCACACAGGAGTGACAGGAGAACGCAACACCCAGGCTCTCCGCGGCGCCGACGACGCACATCAACACGCGTCACATGCGTGTCCCCCCTAGAACGGCGGGGCCAGCGGCGGGGCCAACGGCGGGGCCAACGGCAGGGCCAACGACGTATGGAAAAACAAACACCGGCACTCAGACCTGCGAGAGCACAGAGGGACGGAAAAAAGGTGTTTATGAGCCCCATAACAAAACACGCAGATGACTCGGAGCGATGAAATGCATACGGGTGGAGGGAAACACACACACACACACACATACACACACACACACACACACACACATATATAGGTAGTACTGGTTTCAGAGACTTGTTTTTACTGTGCATGTATGGGCGGGTGAGGTGCGCAACTGTCACATACGCAAACAAGCGAGCAGAGCAGGTCAGACGCTTGGCACGCAACATTTCATTCCTGCCTTTGGCAACGCGACAATGACTCAAAGTGTCCCTGAGGGATGTATGGGAGGAGGGAGATAAGGGAGTCACTCGGGAGAGGGGGAGAGAATACAGGTTCTTCCTGGCTCTGGTCAGAGTAGACTAGATGTAAGGACTGACGTTAAAGACGTGGATTGGGGGGATTTCGAGAAGAGAGTAGAGGACAGTAGAGAGGAAGAGAGGAGGAGAAGAGGTGAGATAACAGATGTGCAAAAGCAGGGAGTCAGAAGAGGAAGTCAGGAGGAGTGTGGGAACGCAGAGAGGGAAAATGTGAGTCAATAGTTGAAACAAAAAGACATAATGAAAATTGCATAATGAAATATGCGATCATAAATGTAGTCTTCATGTCTCACAGTATTTTTGTTTAAAAAAAACACATTTGAGATTGGACCTCATCATCTCACACATATCCATTATATTGTCATCATTTATCTGAACGTTTGTGTTAACTTGTGTTGGCTAACACAGTACACACACACACACACAAAGATCATGTCCCCCCCCGCATCACACATCACGCAAAATATCAAATAGCATGTTTGCAGCTTTAGCTCTGTTTATCTCTCAAGAGGAAACCACTGGTGGATTTGGACATCTGGCTCTTTTGTGATATTGTTGGTCAAGGACAATAGCGGGCTCGGATCAGGACCACGGCCTGGGCTTGAACTCATACTACGCTCCAACCAAGCCATATCATTCTGACTGTGGTGTGTAATTCTGTACGCATACGTGCGTGAGTAGAAATATCTAGAGATGTGTGTGTGTGTGTGTGTGTACAATATATGTGAAACAAGTAAACATAAGTGGCATCTGTGAATAGCTTACGCATGCAAACTACTGCACACCTACGTCCATGCAAATGCAAAAACACTACAGCTTGCGTTCATTGATAGGGTACAGGTTTGTGTGTGTGTGTGTGTGTGTGTGTGTGTGTGTGTGTGTGTCAGAGAGACAGTTGACGGACGACCGTTTCTATGTATAGCGTTCCAGTCACACTCTGGTCAACCAAGGGCTAACCAAGACCTATGAGTGACGAGATAAAAGAAGGACCACATGAAAGTCGGCTGCGATTCTTTACTGAGCGGCTAGCGCTCCCCCCCCCCCCTCCCCACTCTCTCTCTCTTCTCCCTCCTCGCTATAAATCTGTTGACCAAATGAGCTATACGGTTATTCTTAATCTTTGCGGCTCTTAAGATGGGACACTCGCGCGTGTAATTACAGATGTGCGCGTGGCATGCCCGCACGCACTTACCAAGCGGATACCAAACCGATAAATACATCGACATATGCATTACATTTTTTTTAAACCGTAGCCCGATACAACTCTAGGAAGGGCACACAAAAATAAGCAGAGGCAAGATGTGTGTGCTGCTAGTGCGCACACAAGGAAAATACCAACTGAAAAGATTGAGGCTGTCCCATTAGGTTCTATGCAGAAGAATTAGTTCTAAACCACAGGGAGAGAGACGGAGGAACAGGACTGGCATTGATCATCAGCATGTCTCTCTCTCTCTCTCTCGCCGTCTCTCTGTCTCTCTGTCTCTCCCTCTGACTCTTAAGGGGTCGTACTCCTAAAAAGGCGTGAGAGAGGGCATCTGTTAATACACTTAGGCTATGCTGCTGCAAAACTTTATTTTGCAAACAAGTATCTCTCTCTCTCGCTCTCATTCTCCCACCTCTCTCTCCCATTCCCTCTCTCTCTCTCTCTCTGTCTCCATTGTTTCGAACAGCACCACCATGCTCCCCCTCAACAAGTCAAGAACCAGGCCGTGCCGTGGACCCTGTGGGAACTTAGTTGTAGATTCTGGCTCGGTTGCCGGCTGTACTGACAGACTGCTAATGCCAGGGTTCAGTGTGGCAGCATTGGCAACCCGTGAAGGGCTTTGTCGGGAAGGGGATTCAGTTTGGATAAAGGGAGGGGTGTGGAGGGCGAGGGCGTGGCGTGGCGTGGCGGTGGGATATACGGTACAGTACAGTCGTTGGTGGCGAAAACCATAAACAGCATTTTGGCATTTAGCTCAGCCGAGCGCGGCAGGATTGTCTTTGAAGTGTGACTGAAAGAAACCACACAGCTCTTCAGATGGGAAGTACCTTTGGTCCTTATCACTGTCATTAGCCTGCAGTGGTGTGTGTATGTATAAACGGGGCTGTAAGCCTGCTTACTGCCAGACCCAGACACATATTAAAAGATAGACGGGGGGCCCCGAAGACCCACTTCTAAAAATACATATCAGACCAGGACTGAGGGGAGAATGATGCACATCTAAATGTGTGTGTGTGTGTGTGTCTGCGCGTGTGTGTTCATAAGTCGTGATTTCAGAAATCCGTTATATAACTGATAGCCCCCCTGATATATTTGACAGGAAAGCCCAGAGTCTTTTTCAACTCCAATTAACCTTCATGACTGTTCGACCCACTTTGCACATTAAAATTATCTTCATACCCACTAGAACAAAATTCTGCGCTATATTTGGCATAATGTGAAATTGCCTGGTAACATATAGTTAAAGGGCATCGTTGAATTAAAGTGAGCCGAGAATTATACTCAAGATACTGGTTTCGGATTTGGGCACGAGCCTAGACCTATATTATAACTTTATAACCAGTAAGCAGTAAGCACCAAAAATATTAGTTTGCTAAGTCAATAATGTTTACTAGAAATTACAGAGTGAACACGCCTGATGGCGTGACAGTAAGGACTAGTAGTTACAGCGATACAGGTAGAAACAACCGCGGTCGGATACGGGGAACACTAGGCCAGCCTCCGGTGCTGCTAACCTGGCCAGACTTTGTTTAAACTCTTGACACGAAGAGAGACTGGTAATCCCTCCTGCCCAGACTTGTATAACCTCTGACCTCTGGACTAGCATCGGGGGGGTATAGAGACTAACCACGGTTTGAGATTGCGAACGGTCAAGAATGCTGATACAGTTAACTTAGATGTGAAGAACCGCTCCCCACTCCGATACTATTACTAATGCTACTGTACTACAAACAATACACCTCGTCTTCAAATATTTTCGGACACTCCCTTTACGCAGATAGAGAGCGGGAGAGCGAGAGAGGAGCTTAACTGTCCCTCTCTCTCTCTGCACACTCCCAAGCGCACACATGCACATACACATACCATGCCATTCCTTAAACCTTAAGTCCCGCAGCAGCAGCAGCAGCAGCAGCAGTCGGGTCGATGGGGCCCCCCTCTCTTGCTGCCATTCTCTAGCCCCACATGAGAAATTTGATCCACCTCCACACTACGGTTAAAGTCTACATTGTGACCCACACCCATGTTAGTAGTAGCATGCAGCAACACCACCACCGACCAGACCAGAAAAAAAACATTGCCGTTTAAAAGTCAGGGCTACCTCGCCAAATGCAAACCAGCTCTTCTTCACATACCTTGAGATGTGTGCTGCTTGCTGTGTTTTTTTCTAAACTTGAGCATTACTGGGTCCAACCAAAGTTCAGACGTGAGCACAATGTGATTTGGAGAGCGTTCCCCATAGCCAAGCACAAAATAAAGTCATTTCTAGTTACCAATGCGGTGTAACCCTCTCGAGTAACGATTGCCCAATAACATTTGCATGACGTGTTCTCAATCTTGGCCTCCATTTGATGTTTTTTGGGTATGCAAAATCTAAGGTGTGTCCTTGAAGAGGCTTTAGTTTGTCACTTCGAAGAAACGGGGGGGGGGGGCGTGTCCTACGTGAGAACGCCGTTGCACTCGAGCACACACACACACACACACACACACACACACACACACACACACACATATATTTGTGTTGTAATCCGGAGGCAGTGCTTCTGTACGCACAGCCCTGACCTTGGGGCTGTGTGGGAGCTAGCGAGCGGTGGATCGCTGCACAACACACCGCATTCCTCGCTCGTCTCACACACACGTCTCCACCAGCTGCTGCTCCTCCTGTCTGTCTGTCTGTCTGTCTGTCTGTCTGTCTGTCTGTCTGTCTGTACTGTCCTTCTGTCTGTATGTCTGAACTGACTGTCTGTATGTGTGTATGTGTGAACTGTCTGTATGTATGTCTGCACTGTCTGGCAGTCTGTCTGAACTGTATCTGTATTGGCTGAACTATCTGTGTGTACTGTATGTCTAAACCTCTGCCTATCCATGTCTGTCTGTCTGTCCGTCAGACAGAATAAGTGTCTGTCTGTCTCTCTGTCAGAATGATTGGCTGGCAAGGGGCCACTCACCTGCTCTTTGGTGCACCTATGCAGCAACGTTTTGCCTAGCACAAAAACAACTCCATAACAGCTGGCATCAGTATGCTCTCCATTGTGTAATAATCAATGTTTATCATCATCACTGAGTCATGTTGAGGATGCTGTAATATTTCCTTTCAACAGGAATCGAAGGACTATCATTGTCTTTCCGAGTGTGTGTCATAAAGGTCAGGGAGGGGGACTGAGTGGACAGGAAGGCGACAACAAAACATATGACTCAATTGTATGTATTCCTCTTCTTAATGGCCTCTTGATGGTTTTAAAAAGGAATGAGGGAGGGTTATGAATCAGCAAACCGGTTAGACGCCCTTTTGCTTTTTATGTGCAGCATTTCATAGGCAAACACGATAAGCAAAGCAGCGTCTGCAGCACTTTGACTACGGCAGCCCAACAGGAAGGGTTATACACGGACTTACTCCGCCCGTCTGTTCCTAGGTTCACATCACAGTCTGGAAGACAGCGGGACAAAGCCCCGTTTTCAATCTGTATTGACTGTCGGCCACAGTGGCCACAAAGCCTACGAATACAGCATCACATTAGGCTACCGGTCGGGTTAATGTTTGACTGGGGGGGGGGGGGGGGGGGGGCGTGAGTTTCACCACAGCGGGGGCGTGCGCCGATGTGTATTAAAAAAGACCCTAACCAAAGGAAAGTGGTTTTTTTGTTTACACCATCCGA